>JAKUAJ010000257.1:9007-20168 GCA_030562865.1 Kodamaea lidongshanica (nom. inval.)
TTCGTTCGTTCGTTCGTTCGTTCGTTCGTTCGTTCGTTCGTTCGCTCGTTCGCTAGTTTGCTTGTTCGCTCGTTTGCTCGTTTGCTCGTTCGCTAGTTTGCTTGTTCGCTCGTTTGCTCGTTCGCTAGTTTGCTTGTTCGCTCGTTTGCTCATGCAAAAGTTGAGAATTCCCAAGGGTCCCCCCTTGAGAATGTATCAAATCTGCTTCGCAGCATTATATTCCTAACGTTCGTTTCTTCGCTCCAGAGCTGCTTCGCAGCATAATCCCAACATTAGTTTCTTTGCTCCAGAGCAGACTGCACTTTTTATGGTGCCAATTCCCAGAATGTACACAATAAGTTAAGATTGATACTGTAGAGAACAAGTTGATAAAGTTAATCTCGCATGGTTCCAGGGTTGATATTCTTGATTCACTCACGAACTCGCAATCACGAACGAACGAACTCACGCACTCACTCACGAACACGCACTCACTCACGAACACGCACTCACTCACAATCACTCATCTGAAATCTTTGAACCTTAAAGCTGTAATCTATAAGCTTTCAACTTTGATCGATTGTCGTAAACTCGTTTGGAGTTTGTCCTTGGCGTGAACCACTTGGCAGTACGCTGCGAGGAGACGGATGCACCCTCCTGTGTCTGTACCCAAGGAGAAATCAGCCAAATCAGTAGCCACGGCAGTAAGAGACCCCCCATTGGACCCATTACTTATGAGTGGGTCCAATGTACTCTTGGGGTTGATTGTAGGACCGAAGAATGAATTTTTTGTTGAAGAACCCATGCCATGGGTACTAACTCACTACGTTCGTTAGTGACCAACTGTTAGTGAAGGACCAACTGGTTGCGAGTTGAGAAAAAACACTGTAAAGACCCATACCGCAATAATAAAAAGCAATCACTCACATTGTTCAAGCCTCGTTACATTGAATTTTCTGGGTATATAGACTTGGGTTGGTTGCTTACACCTCACTTGATAATTTAGTTGATCTCTCGGACACCCTCAACCAAGAGGAAGTATCGTTTTGAATGCTGCAGACTCTCTGTATGTGATATCTTTCCAATCAAGGCAATTGTTATCATGTCTCCAATGATAATTGTGTATTGCATTGGTTATGACTTGAACGTTGCAATCAGATTGGCTAATATAAGATGAGAATCCGAAAGACCAGAAACTTGATACCTGAACGACTCGTTCAAATCACTCTTCTTTATTAGCAAAGTTTTGGTCGTATTGGTGCAGTCAGGGTGTAGAGTGATTTTTTGATGTTTTATGATATGAGTTCAATGTTATAGGATCATGTTCAAAGTGTAACAATTAGTATTGAAATCACAGCAATGGTGTAGCTATGATACTCACGAGCAAAGTACGTGAGTGCGTGAGTGCGTGAGTGCGTGAGTGCGTGAGTTCGTGACTTGGTGAGTTCGCTCGTTCGTGACTTGGTGAATTCGCTCGTTCGCGAGTGCGAGACTAATTCATGTTGTTATAACTTTTCATAATCTTCATTGTAAATTATTCTTCACAATAAACTCCGAGGGTGCTCTTGCAGCCCATTCCGACCAACTTCCGTCATACACCCGGACGTTCACATCCAAGCCAAGCACCGATTGGATAGCCACTTTGATAATCACCGCAGTCACGCCCGAGCCACACAGCACAATGATTCCCTTTTTATGCTTCATGAAAACATCATTGGACAAGTCCAACCCGAAATCGGTCTTGAAAAGCTCCAAGAGCTCGGACCGCGACTTGAACCCTGCGTTGGCCAACAATTCTGTAAACGGAAGCGAAAGGGAGCCTGGAATGTGACCGGAGCTGAGGCCCTTTCTGGGCTCCGGGGCCTCGCCCGTGAATCTTTCGTGGGACCTTGCATCAAAGGAAATGTACAGCTTTTGGAACTCTCCGGTACGAACCAAATTGAGTAATTCCTCGTATTCAATCACTTCACCAGTTAGTTTTTGCTGGGTATTCTGAGTATTATCTATGGTAATAACTCTTGGAGATGAGAATTGAGTGGTTTCCAAAGGCAAGCCACACTTTTTGTAAGCCACAAAATTGTCCAATAAGGAGACATTATTGTAGCCATATAAACCAAACATCCAGGCCACTCGAGGACTAGAGAAGATTCCCGTCTTATCATAGACCACCACATGGTCGGAACGTCCGATTCCTAAGGCTGCGGCTGCTTGGGAAAAGTGGTGGTGGGAGGGTAATTGATGGGGATATGGAGAGGTCCGCAGGGAGACTTGATCAAGGTCAAAAAACACAGATCCGGGAATCCTCTCCTGTAAGAACTCGGAATGGGCGTTCTTGCCGGAATTGGGCATGTACCAAGTGGCATCCACAAGTTTGGGCTTGGTTATTAATAGTTTCGAGAGGGTTTCAGGGGATATAATCTTCATAATGTGGTTTTTTGATGAGTGAGTGCGAACGAGCGGAGCGAGAACGAGCGAAGCGAGTGAGGTGAGAACGAGTAAGGTGAGAACGAGTGAGGTGAGAACGAGTAAGGTGAGAACGAGTGAGGAGAACGAGTAAGGTGATAACGAGTAAGGTGAGAACGAGTGAGGTGAGAACGAGTAAGGTGAGAACGAGTGAGGAGAACGAGTAAGGTGAGAACGAGTCAGGTGAGGTTCTCAATATGACAGGTTGTTAGGATGTGAGATTGACTTTGTTTACTGGTTTGTGAATTCTATAGAGGTTTGGTTCATTACTGTGGGTCTTTGGAGGTTAGTTTGATCAATTCCGTATTCACTAGACATGGCTAACAGTATAACTAGCAGTACGTATTTGATGGTGTGTGAGGATGAAGCATTACGTATTTGATGGTGTGTGAGGGTAATGTTTTGGTGTTTTAGGATTGTATGTTTCTGGTATTTATTGAATCTGTATTATCTTTTGATGATTACTAACCAAATTGGGTAATTTTGGACAAATGAGAACATGCAAGCACTTTACGAGCGAAGCGAGTAAGGTGCTAAAGTTGTCAAGCCTTTTGCGAGTGAAGCGAGCTTCGCTCGTTCGCTCGTTCGCTCTGTTCGTTCGCTCGTTCGCTCTGTTCGTTCGCTCGTTCGCTCTGTTCGCTCTGTTCGCTCTGTTCGCTCTGTTCGCTCTGTTCGCTCTGTTCGCTCTGTTCGCTCTGTTCGCTCTGTTCGCTCTGTTCGCTCTGTTCGTTCGCTCTGTTCGCTCTGTTCGTTCGCTCTGTTCGCTCTGTTCGCTCTGTTCGCTCTGTTCGCTCTGTTCGCTCTGTTCGTTCGCTCTGTTCGCTCTGTTCGCTCTGTTCGCTCTGTTCGCTCTGTTCGTTCGCTCTGTTCGTTCGCTCTGTTCGCTCTGTTCGTTCGAGCATGTACATAGTTTTGGTTAGTTCCATAGTGTTAGCTAGGACATTTATATAGCTTTGCTTAGCACATCTATATAGTGCTTGTAGGTCAAAAGGTCCCTCCATGTTTGATGTATAAAGTTTTCTAAAAGTCCCTCCCTTTGGGTCCTCCACGTTTGGTTAATGGCCAATCGAATACTGCAAAATCAATATAGAACCAAGATAGCCAAACATTTGTTACTTCAAAATCAATAGTACATACTCACGAACAAGCGAGTGAGCATTCTAGTATAGTTTGATGATGACAAAGCTGTGTAGTATCATGAAATGAAAAGGCTTTTGAAGTATGATCATTACATGATAATAATAACGCTTCGTAGTGAGTAGAGAATTCCTATGATTTCAAGAATCTACATCACCTTTAAAGACCCGTACCGCAATAATGTAACTCACGAACTCAAGAACTCACTCATTCAATCAAAAGTTTGCAACTTACTCACTTTGCTTGTTGGTTTTCAATAAAGTTTATTTGATAATGAAACTCGAGTGAGTGAGTGAGTGGGTGGGTGAGTGGGTGGGTGAGTGAGTGAGTGAGTGAGTGGGTGGGTGAGTGGGTGGGTGAGTGAGTGAGTGAGCAAGTGCGAACATTTAAGTGATTGAGTGAGCAAGTGCGTACATTTGAGTTCGTGAGTGAGTAGCAAACTTTTGATTGTTTGAATAGTGCAAAGATTTAGTATGAATCGTTCTGCAAAACAGTATGAATAGTACTGCGTAGCAGTCCAATGATAGTTGTACTATGAAAAGTGCAAAGAAATGTATGAATTGTGCTGCGTAGCAGTACTACGAATAGTGCAAAGAGATGGTAAACAAACCTCTAAAGACCCATACCGTAATAATGGAACAAACTGGTCGCAAAGTCCATTTCAAATGATAAGAATTTGCTACTCACGAACGAGCGAACTCACTCGCTCCCTTGCGACTTTGGTGAATTATTCCAAAGATTCCTTCACTATAGACATCGCTTTATAATTGCAATCGCTAGCTATATTTATATTGTGATGCAAACTACACAAATATACATGGACTAGCACCTGACAAAAGCAGTAAAGTTATCTCCAATCGAAGATTGCTGTTGATTTGTATTGGTGAGTGGTATGAAAACCAAAGGGGGTACCCTTTAATGAATCGAAAAATTGTTTTTTGAGCATAAATATACAAAGTTTGAAATGATGGTGCAATAGATATGCCTGTACACTAACCCTAACCTCTACAACTCTGATTTCTTTAAATGGCCAAATAACTAGTCTTTAGATATCAGAGTGCATATACTCACTCCTTCACTTACTCATTTTCGCTACTCACTCACGAACTGAAAGTTCGCACTCGCGCACTCAATCACTCACTCACTCACTCACTCAATCACTCACAGGTCCAAAATCGCTTCGCTCGTAATGTGCAAAAGTCATTGTAAACCTTTACTTGCTTCGTAAGAGCCAAAATCACTGTCGATTAGTCGCTCGTAAGTATGACCTTTCTTCTGACTTTTCATATACTTTTAAAGTTTAGGTTTTTTAATAAAATACACTCAATAAGTACACTCATACACCCTACTCACGAACGAGCGAACGAACTCACTTTGTTCTTACCCTGGCAGATTTATTACCAAATTAATACCAAATAGAGTATTGCAAAATGAAGATTACAAAGCTGAATTTCATCGAGCACTGCCAATCAAAAACAACCAATCAAAAACAACCAATAAATAACTAATACATTTTCAGTCAAAACACTATAGAGGTTTGTCCTTTGACAGATTTCTATAAATAATTTTGAATACTTGCCAAATCTCCAGCCGTCAACTATCGTTCCAAAGTATTGTTATTATTCATCTCAGGGTTTTCTTGGACACAAGGTGGATATAAATATAGTAACCCAGATGGAATCTGGAATGCTTATTACATAATATCACCAGATTATCCAATACTGATGTCGATTTGCAACCATGGGTTATGTGTAGGATTTTAAGAGAAGTCACTTGATGAAGCAAACAAAGTGATTCGAAAATGAATAGTACTGCGAAGCAGTACTATGAGTGCATGTGTGGATTTCTAATTGAGTGAGATCTTGGAAGAATAGAGCTGGCTTGTTTGTATTAAAAGAATTGGCTACTCACTCACTTGCTTTGCTTGATTGTATTGAAAATTCGCTAACTCACGAATAGTGCTGCGAAGCAGTACTATGAGTGTTTGATATACACTCACGCACACACTCAAGCACTCAAGCACTCACGCACGGACTCAAGCACTCAAGCACTCACACACGCACTCACACACTCACACACTCACACACTCACACACTCACACACTCACACACTCACACACTCACACACTCACACACTCACACACTCACACACTCACACACTCACGCACTCACACTCACATACACTCTCAATAGCCTATCCATTAGCAGTGAAGTCAATTGGAAGCCTTTTTCAAAAATGAAGCTATACGCTCAACGTTATAAGATTCTCCAAGAGCAAACTTCTTGGTCGGTGCGAGCAAAATTTGAATACGATAATGTGATCAAGTAAGACAGCCTAAACTTCTGCAGACAAAAATCAGGTAAACTCACTTGATGGATCACAATGTAGATGATTATTTGCACTATTGATATTGAGGTTTTCCATTATGATCTCTGTTAATGAACTGGTTATATATCAAACTTCTTCAAGAGTAGAGTTTTTGTTAGCGGTGTACGGTATGCGGTTAGTTGATATACACCTCCAGAATACCTCTAGGGTACACCCCTATTGGTGGCCACTGGCGAACGAACAAACGAGCGAAGCGAGTTTGTTTATTTGTGACTGCGTGAGTTCGTGAGTTCGTGAATTCGTGAATTTATGAGTTCATGAGTTCGTGAGTGACTGAGTGCGTGAGTTCGTGAGTTCGTGAGTTCGTGTGTGCGAGTGCGAGTGCGAGTGAGTGATTGAATAAGTGCGCTCGCTCATTCATTCATTCATTCGTTCATTCGCTCACTCACTCGCTTCGCTCGTATAGCAGTGGTTTCTTCAACAGCCAATTGACGTATTTTGTCGTATGTAGCTCGGGTAAACAACGTATTGTCTTTCTAAAGTCATTCATATACCGCAACGTGGTTATTAATCACTTTGTAACTTTCACTCATATACCGCTACGTCGTTGTACACTTTGTAACTTTCAATATACTGCTACGTAGTTGTACACTTTGTAACTTTCACTCATATACTTCTACGTACTTGTACCCTTTGTAACTTTCACTCCTATACTGCTACGTTCTACACTTTGTCACTCACTTTGCTACACTTTTTCGCAATCCTTTTGTGAATCCACGCTTCTTTACACCCAAATCACAAAGGTAAGCCCCACATCAATACACAAGTTTGCTACAATTCCAAACTACGAATCAAGCTCGTACAAAGCCACGAGATGGCGTTAGAGAGATATCACCGATAGGGCTTTAGTTTTGAGTAATATGTTTGGGAGTAAAGTATTTATTGTGTACAAGGGGGATTATGATGCCAGTACATAGGAGGACATAGTGATGATTAATTTGTGTATTCTTGATCAATATATAATGATCCATATATAATAATCAGTGTATAATTGGTCATAATTGATCCGTATGTATAATTGGTTAATGGTTCATAATTGATCCGTGTGTCCACACATGTGCCAGTTTATTGTCTTACCCCTCTAAGATTACAAGCACACCTAGCATGTGCCAAGAAACCGCCAGTGGGAATCACAAAAGACCAACGAGTTTAAAGGTATGGACAATGAAATATTGACAACCAGATGACGTAAAGAGTTTAAAGCACAAAAGTATTACGAATCAAGAGTACGGTTAGGGGTTGAACTTAAAAGGAACCAATGATATTTGTGAACATGATATTTCAGTGAACATGATACTTCAGTGAGCATATCACTTGACTACATATCACTTAAGATTGCTTCAAAACCTCTTACCCAAACGTTATCCTTATGTATGATGCACCTTGGGCTGTTCCTGAAAAATTGAGTTTCGCACGTTTTTGCAGCCAACCGTGCATACAATATGACACCGTATTTATGCTGATAAGAATAAAGCCATCAATTGGTAAAAGCCATCAATGAATAAAGCCATCAGTTGGTGAAGCCATCAAAAGTTGTAGATGTGAGTTCAATATGGTTAGCTTATTATTTCTCACGAGCCAATACACCGGCCAACTCACAGGCCAACTCACCAGCCAACCCATGGGCCAACTCACCAGCCAACTCACCAACTCACCAGCTCACAAGATAACTCGCTTCGCTTGTTATCAACCTTTAAAAAATACGTCATAACTCCTGTAAAAATACAAAACCACTATGCAGCTCGTAAGTTTGACATCGTAACCTCCGAGCAATACCCCACGCTTATGGATTTATCAGAACAAAAAGAGTATAAAGAGGCCCGATATCCAAGTGATATACTCATCAAACAATCATCAATGAACTCAAAAACTCTCTATTCTATTGCTCTCTTGGCTTTCGGTACTTTTAGTATCGGGGCCCCAACAAATGGTGTTTCAATTGGCGAACAGCCAAAAGCTTCTGAAATGTTTATCAGAGAGGATTCCGGTGATTCTGGAAGTGGTGGTAATGGTGATGCTGGAAGTGGTGATTCCGATGACTCTGGTGACTCCGATGACTCTGGTGACTCTGGTGATTCCGGTGACTCTGGTGATCAACACCCCGGACCAAATCATCCACCTATCGTCAAAGGCCACAAACCACCCTCACATGGTGGAAACGGCGGAAACGGTGGAAACCCAGCCCCTCAACCAAACGGTAAAGCAACCTACTACAACACCGGGTTGGGTGCGTGTGGGTGGTACAGCAAAGACCTGGACTACATTGTTGCCCTCTCACAAGCCACATTCAATACCAGAACCAGAAACGGCAACCCAAACAACAACAGCTTCTGCGGCAAGCGTATCCGTGTGACCCGCGGAAACAAATCTGTGGATGTCACCGTGGTTGACTCGTGTCCCGGATGTAGACCTGAGCACTTGGACTTGTCTCCAGCTGCATTCAAGGCTCTTGGAAACTTTGATGAAGGACGTATCAACGTTTCATGGCGTTTTATTTAAAGCGTGGTGTACATGGTTACTGACACCATTTTTGATGACTTTCGTTTGTGATATTTCCTAAAGCTCTTCAACTGGTTGAAGAATGCATTTCTGAATCATTATTCATGGTGATGATTTAGAGGTTGGATGGATTGAATTTGCAATAGAATTGGCAGATTATATAAGGAAATAAAATTATCATTTATAAAGTGTAGGTAATGTGAAGTTTATGTTAACGATAATGACTGATGGTGTATATTAACGATAATGACTGATGGCGTATATTAACTATTATGTCTGTAATTGTAAAGTGCTCACATCAACGGTAGTCCCCAATACTCACTCGCTTCGCTCAGCATTTTTACGTTCTAGGAAGTCGCTTCGCTCCTGTGCTGCTTCGCAGCAGTTTATACGTTCTGGGGAGAACCAAATACCCGAGTGAGTAGTGTAGTGGGTCAGAGTATCACCATCAGAAGAGCTTGGAACTAATTCTGTCTTTATTCAGGCTGTGACAATGTGTGAAGCCATAAAGATTGCCGCTCAATATGAATCGTGGACATGGCTTGACAAGAGATGAGTAATTGTTTGGTTTGTCATGAGAGCTTGCAGCACAATTCAGTGCTGACTATGTGATCGTTTGTTCTCCTTCACTCACACACTCACGCACTCATAAACGAGCGAAGCGAGTTTGTTCTCCTTCCCTCAAAAACATTCACTCACTCATTTACTCACTCACTCGAGCACTCACTCGAGCACTCACGCTATACAATTCAGACACATCAATTTGGTCATTTTGATCCGAAACTTTAAACTTTATGGTAATATTTTATAGTTTTGGCAAAAAACATCCACGAAGCGTGTTCGTTCGTTTGTGAGTATACGTACACCCTCACTCACTGCTTTGCACATCCACCTCAAAACACCTGTTAAAGCCAGTTCAAACTTCAACTTCAACTTCGTTCCTCATGGCCCAATGGTCAAGGCGTCTGGCTACGATAAGTAACCACTTCTGGAACCAGAAGATTCCAGGTTCGAGTCCTGGTGGGGAAGTTCATTTTTTTCATCCTCATACAAACATAACTTGTTTTTTGTTCAAAACCCACATAGCTCAACTATATTAACCTTATACACATCATCGTAACATTAACGTTTGTTCATTGGCAAGCTTTATGTAATAGCATTATTCGCATATCGGTTAGCAGATACTCTGTGCACAAGCACGGGCAACAGAAGAACTCGTTATGTGTCGTCCCAAGTCCCCACATTAATGCTGGTTAAACAGTGACGGGTTTAAAGTCCTTTGGTTGCAAATATAGTATAAAGTCTTGGAAATTGTATTCAAATCAAAAGAATATCTTGGTCAATTGCTTCACTAAAGATGTATTACTCTCAATCGCTTAACTTTTGGATTTCGCAATCATCAGATAAACTGCGCAAAGTAATAGTTGCTTCAATTGTCACGAGCTCGCAAACTCCTTACTCATGAACTCGAGAACTCCCAACTCACGAACTCGCAAACTTCCAACTCACGAACTCGAGAACTCCCAACTCACGAGCTCGCAAACTCATTACTCATTAACTCGCCAACTCCTTACTCATGAACTCGAGAACTCCCAACTCACGAACTCGAGAACTCCCAACTCACGGACTCGCCAACTCCTTACTCATGAACTCGAGAACTCCTTACTCATGAACTCGAGAACTCCTTACTCATGAACTCGAGAGCTCCCAACTCATGAACTCGAGAACTCCTTACTCATGAACTCGAGAACTCCCAACTCATGAACTCGAGAACTCCCAACTCATGAACTCGCAAACTCCTTACTCATGAACTCGCAAGCTCCTTACTCATGAACTCGAGAACTCCCAACTCATGAACTCGCAAACTCCTTACTCACGCACTCACTCACTCGCTTCGCGCGTTCGTTCGCAGGTTTGGCTTTCTACCAGTTCACTCAGCTTGGGTGCAAATATAATCAAATCTTTAATTAGCTACTCACAAACGAGCAAAGCCCCAACTATAGCCCCAAACCATCCAACAAGCAGCAACAAATCACTTTGCACTATGAGTGCCTGTATAGTATTTTAATTGAGGGAGACCTGAACTAACAACGCGTACCGCAACAATTGTATACTTTACCGAATGCTTTGGAAATGCTTCAGCGAATGCTTCAACGAATGGTTTTTTGGACATTTAAATACACTCTTCTTTCAATCCATTCTTGACTCATAATACCACCTCTGTCAGCTCTGAATTAGATTACGAGCGAGCGAACGAGCGAGCGAAGCGAGTGAGTGAGAGAGTGAGTGCGTGAGTGAGTGCGTTAGTGCGTTAGTGCGTTAGTGCGTGAGTGAGTGAATGAGTACGTGAGTGAGTGAGTGCGTTAGTGCGTGAGTGAGTGAGTTTTGTCAAGTCGTTTTGGAGCAGTCCACCTTTTATCAAGTCGCTTCGCTCCAATGCTGCTTCGCTCCAATGCTGCTTCGCTCGTTCGTTCGTGAGTGTAAAATCTCTCCAAAACACAAGGCAACTTAAACAATAACGAAACTGCAGGTGATTTATAAAACCGACAACTGATTGTTCGATTTTCGGTTTTATCAACCTTGATGACACTACAAATATTCCATGATCAAATTTTATTACCATAAATTGTGTATATATTTATTGCCAAAACCGTAGCAATATCATTTTAGCACGCATCTAGTGTGCTTCAGTTTT
>JAKUAJ010000258.1:0-28134 GCA_030562865.1 Kodamaea lidongshanica (nom. inval.)
GGGGGTGGGGGATGAGTTTGTTCTTTAGTGGTTGGCGTAAGGAATTATCTGAAAAGGTGGCATGAGGTGGTAAGAGGTGGTGAGAGGTGGCATGTGGCACGAGGCCAAAAGGCGCCACAGTTTAATGTGTGAGAGTGAGTGAGAGACGGAAAGAGTGACTGAGAACCCGAAGAGTGACCGAAAGAGTGAGAGTGTGAGAGTGTAAGAGTGAGAGTGTGAGTGTGAGAGTGAGAGACTGACAGACTGTAAGAGTGACTGTAAGAGTGACCGCAAGACCGAAACAGGTTCTACCCTACGATGACAAACTACAACGCATAAATGTCACCAGAATAGTAAAGATCAGCCGTGAGATTGTCGTCCAATTGTTGATTGCGATCATTTGTTACGATGAATGATGAGGATGGAATGTGCGAGCACAAATTTTGACGAGCGAGCGAGCGAAAGAACGAACGAGCGAACGAACGAGCGAAGCGAGTGTGTGAGTGAGTGAGTCCATGAGTGAGTGAGTATGCTCGTTCGGTCGTTCGGTCGTTCGTGAGTGTGATTTCTCGGATAAACAGGACATTGGGCTAGAGAACAATAGGGCTGAAAATAGACTAGAAATATAAATCACTATTGTAATGCAGAGTGTATTGTTGGAACAAGCGAGCGAAGCGAGGGTCGATTTTGTGATTGCGAACGAACGAGCGAAGCGAGTGAGTTCATGCGTGAGTGAGTGAGTGCTTGAAATGAGTGCATGAGTTCATGCGTGAGTGAGTGAGTGAGTTAGTGAGTGCGTAAGTGAGTGAGTGAGTACAAACAACTGAGTGAGTGAGTGCGTAAGTGAGTGAGTGAGTACAAACAACTGAGTGAGTGAGTACAAACAACTGAGTGAGTGAGTACAAACAACTGAGTGAGTGAGTACAAACAACTGAGTGAGTGAGTACAAACAACTGAGTGAGTGAGTACAAACAACTGAGTGAGTGAGTGAGTGAGTGAGTGAGTACAAACAACTGAGTGAGTGAGTGAGTGAGTGAGTGAGTACAAACAACTGAGTGAGTGAGTGAGTGAGTGAGTGAGTACAAACAACTGAGTGAGTGAGTGAGTGAGTGCAAACAACTGGGTTCGTGAGTGAGTGACTGAGTTCGTGGGTGACGGAGTGGCGAATTCTCGAATCTCAGCTGACTAATTGATATGAATTAAAGATATCTATGATAGCAATAAACTATATACAAATGATCATAAAATCTCATCTATGATCTCTATATCCAAGATCTCAATAATCTTAATGATCTCTATATCTACGATTCCAATGATCTCTATGATCTCCATATCTATGATCTCAATAATATCAATGCCGATTGTCAAGTTGATTCAAATGAAATCTGTTGGGATTATATAGTTATTGATACGGAAGCGAGTCAGTGAGTGTGTGAGTGCAATGTGTCAATGTATTCGAGAACAAAATCAAACTGTTATACATATCCACGGAATGTCTGGTGAAGAGCACCCATCTTCAAGCTTTGCGTGATGGCAAACCAACATCAATGACATGTATTTGATTTGAGCATGAAGATTACGTAAATGAGCCAAAGTTATGATAACTAGTTATTAGTTATTGTTAACATCAACTGACTGCAACCTAACGAGCGAAGCGAGTTAGGTGCGAGTTAGGTGCGAAGAGTTAAAGTGACTAACTCGCTCACTTATTCACTCGCTTATTCCTTACTCACTTATTCCTTACTCACTACTCACTTATTTACTCACGAATTGACTGCTCACTCACTCAGAAATCACTGCTCACTCACTCAGAATTCACTGCTCACTCACTCACTCACTCACTCACTCACTCGCTTTTCTCGCTTTGCTCGTTATTTACTCGCTTCGCTCGTTATTCGCTCACCCACACTCATCTCTGTCAAGTCGCTTCGCTCATGTGCTGCTTCGCAACACTCATACACATTTGTTAGTCGCTTCGCTCCTGTGCTGCTTCGCAACAGTTATACACATTGTTAGTCGCTTCGCTCCAGTGCTGCTTCGCAGCAGTTATACACTTTTGTAAGTCGCTTCGCTTCTGTGCAGCAGATTATACGTTCTGTCAAGTCGCTTCGCTCAAGTTTGCTTCGCAGCAGTTTATACGATCTCTTATGTCGCTTCGCTCCAGTGCTGCTTCGCAGCAGTTTAGTGTCATGACTGGCCATCGAAGACCAACGCAAAGTTACCTTACTCCATTTAGATAATGCCTTGTATACTTGATACATGTCAAATGTCGTTAATTGCCACATGTGACAAGTACATTTGAAACTACACATCTTGAATGCTGACATAGTAACAGTGTGTACCAAGACGTTAAAGTGTACTCTTGGTACAGTCTACTCTTGGTACAGTCTACTCTTGGTACAGTTACTCTTGGTTGTTAACGTCTACAGTGTAAACCCGATCGTATAAAATGACTTACCTGAACACTACAGAAGAATTCAATGCACACATTTTATAACTTCTATGAGATGCTTCTGTGAAAGTGAGTAGCGTAGTGGGAGACCGCAATGACTGCGCAACATTCTAAAATACAAGAGCAATAGCCAGAAAAGACCCGTACCGCAATGAGTAATCCAAACCTATAACTCCCATTGAAAGAGTTAAAAAGATCCCGGGCTTTGCATAATCATCCACAAATACGCCAAGCCATATCAGTCAAGTGCAAATGAGCCATATATTTGTACCCAAATGTATAGGTTAAGTTATCCGACATATGAGCTAGATTTATATCACCCAGAACAATCAAAGTCGCAACCGCTTCGCACAGTCACAACTTACAACTCATGACTCACTCGCTTATTGTTCGTTGCGGTCCATGCTACAGTTTGGTGAATGGTGAATGCTACAATGATACTCCAAGAAAAGAAAGGAATACATGAGTCATTTGGTTATTCAAATTCAAAGTCATTCGCTTGTTGGAACGAGCAAAGTGAGTGGAACTAACCTCTATATACCCATTCCGCAATAATGGAACAATCAGTTTGATAAAAGTTTACGAAATTGTACGGAGCGTCTCATTGGTTTATATTCGGACCAAGCCAACACTCACCAAAAAACTCCGCGACGGGGAATTGAACCCCGGTCCCCCGCGCGACAAGCGGGGATTCTAGCCACTAAACTATCACGGACTGAATTGAGTGATTGAAAGGCAGGAGGTTACATTATATATGGGACTGGAATGGCAATTGCACTGTCCACCTATACCATCAAACAAGTCACCTCTAAATACCCGTACCGCAATCATGTTGTACAATAAACCACTTGGGCTTTTGAATACTATTTCATTAAATAATGTTAAATTTAATGTAAAACATATAAAAAAGGTGAAGCGAGTGAGTTCGTGAGCTCGTGAGTAAGTGAGTAATTCCTTGATTGCGGTACGGGTCTTTATAGGTTGATTCGTTGGTATTTTATTTGAATTCACTACTCACGCATTTAGCATTCTAACATTATTCAACTGTATCACTGACGAACGAGCGAATGAGAGAACGAGCGAACGAGAGAACGAGTGGACGAGCGAACGAGAGAACGAGAGAACTCACTTTTTTCGTTCTTACACTCTCACGAACGAACTCACTGTTCTTTCTCACTCACTCACTCTCTCTCACACACACTCACTCACTCCCCTTTTGTTCTACTGGAGATTTATATTCTCCATGAGCCCCCCTTAGGACACCTGAGTTATCGTTTAACAGATGTGGCCCGAGCCAAAATCATCACCTGACAATGTCTTCAACTCGGAAGGCAATGCTAGAAGGTGCTCTTGCGAGCAGCTCCGTTAGTGAGTGAGTAAGTGAGTGAGTAAGTGAGTAAGTGAGTAAGTGAGTGAGTAAGTGAGTAAGTGAGTAAGTGAGTAAGTGAGTGCGTGAGTGCGAGCTTTTGAGTTCGTGAGTGAGAGTGCGATATGCAACTTCTTGAGCATGCAACATCTTGAGAGTCCAACATCTTGAGAGTCCAACTTCTTCTCCATCGTCTTATTAAGGTTAATTTCGTAACTTGTAATTTTCGACACTTTGTATTTACACATAGATGCGATGACAAGCCATTTGCATGTTCATAGCCAACGAGCGAAGCAAGTCGTGCAAGTTGACCGAGTTGATCGAGTTGAGCAAACCGGGTGATTTAGAGGTTGTTCACACTCATCCCTTGACTTATAAGCTAAAGTAAAAAAACACCACAAGAGAGCATAGGCGGTACAAGAGTCACGTTAATGTTGACTATGGATTTGTTGTGTAGGTATTGTCAACTTGTCACTTTATTGGTGAAACCCAATTAATGATACTTTATTCAATTACATTCTGAGATCATACATATAGAGATCATAGTAGAGATCATGCATATAGAGATCATAGTTATCATACATATAGAGATCATAGTTATCGTACATATAGAGATCATAGTCATCATACATATACATATCATAAATGTCATAGTTGTCATAGATGTCATCTTCAATTCATATCAATTAGTCAGCTTAATCAATCCGAGAATTCGCCACTCACGAGCGAAGCGAGTGAGTTTGCTCGCTCGTAGGGTAGATCAATCCGGAAATTCGCTACTCACTCGCTTCGCTCGTGAGTTGCTTCACTCGTGAGTTCGTTCGCCCGTAGCGTAAATCAATCCGAAAATTCGCTACTCACTCACTCACTCACTCACCCACTCACTCACTCGCTTCGCTCGCGAGTGAGTGAGTGAGTGAGTGAGTTCGCTCGTTCGCTCTTCTCAAATTTCCATGCACCCATCAAAGAAACAAAAAACAATGCCCGAACTCTTCTCCAACGTTGGCGATCAAGCCCAACAGGCAGACAACCTGGAAGCCACCCCAAACACTCATACCGGTGCCAAAATCGAGGAAAACCCAATCCAAGAGATCGAATCCCTCTGTATGAACTGTCATGAGCAAGGAACAACCAGATTACTTCTCACCAGGATTCCCTTCTTCAGGGAGGTTATCCTTATCTCATTCGAATGTCCTCATTGTCATTTCAAGAATAGTGAGATTCAACCAGCCGCCACCATCTCCGAAAAGGGATCTAGGTATATTCTTAAGATGGAATCCAAAGCCGATTTTAGTAGACAAATTGTCAAGTCGGAAAGTGCAACTGTTCGTTTCAACGAGCTCGATATCGAGATTCCTCCTAAACGAGGCCAACTCACCAATGCAGAAGGAATTCTCATGGAAATGGTTGCCGATTTGGAGCTGGATCAACCAGCCCGTCTCGAAATCAATCCCGACCTTCATACTCAGATTGCCAAAGTCATACAACGTATCAAGCTGGTTGTGGAAGACGAGGACGATGCATTATTGCCCTTGACAGTTACTGTAGATGATCCATCAGGAAACTCTTGGATTGAATACCTCCCTGGAGAAGCTGCTCACAAATGGTCCAGTTACGAATACAATAGAAGTCTCGAACAGAATGTGTTTCTCGGCTTGGTATCTGCCGATGATGCTGCAGCACAAAGACAAAAGAAAATCGAAGCCTTGGCCGAAAACCCAGATAGAAACCCGGTATCTACAGGCTTCCTTTCGGATGCCACGGAGATCCAAAACTTGACCAACGAAGTACAAACATTCGCAGCAACATGTTCGTCATGTTTCCAGCCATCTGCCACTCACATGAAGACTGTGGACATTCCTCACTTTAAGGAAGTTATCATCATGTCTACTGTATGCGAACACTGTGGTTACAAGTCCAATGAAGTCAAAACAGGTGGAGCCATCCCCGAAAAGGGCCGTAAGATCACTTTGAAGGTCACCGACCCAGACGACTTGGCAAGAGACATTTTGAAGTCGGAAACTTGTGCCATGCTGATTCCCGACTTGAGCCTCGACTTGACCCCTGGTACTTTGGGAGGTCGTTTCACAACCATCGAAGGCTTGTTGACTCAAGTTCGCGAGGAATTGCACTCGCGAGTGTTTACTCAAACCACCGACTCCATGGATGACGCCACCAAGGAGAGATGGGAGTTGTTCTTTGCTCGCTTGGATGATGCCTCTGAGGGTAAGATTCCTTTTACTATTTTTATGGAGGATCCTTTGGGTGCTTCCTACATTCAGAATGTGTATGCTCCGGACGTGGATCCGAATATGGAGATTGAGGATTACGAGAGGACTTTTGAGCAGAATGAGGATTTGGGATTGAATGATATGGTGGTTTAGCGAACGAGCGTAGCGAGTGAGCGAACAAGCGCGTGAACAAGCGTACGGAGTGAGCGAGTTTTAAAGTTGAACAAATTTAAAGTATATAGTACGTTTGTCATTTAATTTAAAGTATATCCAAGTTTGCCAATTCTATGTTAAGAATTACACGAATAGTTCTGCGAGGCTGTACTATGAGTGGATGTGAGGTTGACGAGTAGTTGTGCGAAGCTGTACTATGAGTGGATGTGCGAGCTCTTGATGTGTGAGGTCTTTGCAGTATAATGAATGGATGTGTAGTATTTTAATTGAGTGAGACCTGGGATGAATAGAGCTGGCTTGTTCGTATTAAAAAAAACTCACTCACTTGGTTCGCTTGATTGTATTGAAAGAATTCGCTACTCAGTGAGTGAGTGAGTGAGTGAGTGCGAAAACGAGCGAAAACGAGCGAAGTGAGTGAGTGAGTGAGTGAGTGAGTGAGTGCGAGTGCCAGTGCCAGTGCCAGTGACTAGTGACTGAGAATGAACAAACTCGCTTCGCTCGTCCGTGAATTCATTATTCTGATTACAGTGTATAGCTCTTTCAATGTTATTCATACTTTTGCAATTGCCCTCTCCATGATTCTTATATAACAGAACCAACCTCTAAGGAATACTCTACACTACGATAATTTGTATAAAACCTTAAAATATTCACTCAAACTATCATCAAATAGTTCACCACAAACAAAACCAATCCAATCAATCCCAACCACTACGCTTTACATTTCGGTGAATATGCCTACACTCAACCTTTCATTCGGTGTTAATGTTCAATCCTTTGCATTTGGTGCGAAAAAAGCTCAGAAATTGTGTGAGTGAGTTTGAGTGAGCTCCCAAGGGGGGACCCTTGAACCCTTTGCAACTTCAAAAACTTTTAAAAATCAACATATTGATCGTAATAACTTGTCGAACCGCATGGCTTCATGCTGTGGTTTTCTTTAAAATCACATACAAACTCTTTCAATCCTCCTGTACCATTGATGGTGGATTATAATATCTACACAGCCACTTAACAGATTAAATAGATAGAAGGACAAAGACATTAAAGAGATAAATCAAATCAAAGACATCATAAAATTTGCTTGATAGTCCATGGTATGATTGTTTTGATGTTTTTTGTTGATGATATACCCCCCAATTTCTCTGATTTTGGTGATTTTTTGACAAAATAAAACATATGTCATGTCCCTTACTCTGCAATCTAAATGAACACTCAAAACGCCTTCATTAGGTGTGTGCACTTTTGGCAGCCAGTTAGACTTTATATATATTTATCATAGAAATTCCCTACTCACGAGCGCACTTACTCACTCACTCACTCACTCACTTACTCACTCACTCACTCACTCACTCACTCAATCACGCACTCGCTCACTCGCTCTGCTCGTGCGAGTCAATGAATGAGTAGCGAAGTGATTAATCTGCTTCTGCGAATATGAAAAGTAAACCTGTTCACTTTGCTTGGCTCCGTGAGTGAGTGCGTGGGTGAGAGAATGAGCGAGTAAAGCGAGGGAGTGGGTAGTAATTGAGGAATAAGTGAGTAGTAAGTGAGGAATAAGTGACTGAGTGAGGGATAAGTGACTGAGTGACTGAGTGACTGACTGAGTGAGTGAGTGAGTGAGTATGTGCGTGAGTCTGAGTTCGTGAGTGAGTGAGTCTGAGTGCGTTCGCTCGATCGTGCAAACTTTTGAGTGAGTGCGAGCTGTTTAGTGACTGACTGATTGACTGACTGACTGACCTATTGCAACACCGAAAACAAGTCTTGATATCTGATATCTAAAAATCGCAACTCACGAAATCACAACCATTAGTATGAAATTCATGATAGTTACTTGAAAATTCAATCGAATTCGCTACTCACTCAATCACTTTGCTCGTTCGTTCAATTAAAGAAAATCGCTATTCACTCACTCACTCACTCACTTACTCGCTTCGCTCGTTCTTTCGTTCACATATCAATTAAATAACAACATCACGTAGTTATCTGGTTAATTCTGCCAGTATTCGTATGCTTAATGATTCATGAAATCAGTTATCGTTTATTTGATAGTACTCTACTTGGATAACCGTGGTAATTCTAGAGCTAATACATGCTACAGCCCCGACTCACCAAGGGGTGTATATTATAAATACTCCAATTGCTATGAAATTCATATGAAGTATTTTAAATTGGTACAGATGATGCCGTTCATCATAAAGGTAATGAGCAGACTCAAACTCAGTGAGTGAGTACGTGAGTGAGTGAGGAGTGGCGGGGTGAGCTCGTGAGTGAGTTCGTAAATAAATGAGTTATTCATTTCACATTCTCATTCTCACTTGGCTCGTGTTATATTCACACTAACAAGAGAATCATAACAATTGGTATTACTTTCAATCGTAGGAATTCGCTACTCAGTTGAAACGATCGCACTCACTCGCTCTAGTTCGTTCGTTCGTTCGTTCGTTGAGTGAGTTCGTGAGTGAATTTGCTCGCTCGTTCGCTCGTTCGTTCGTTCGTTCGTTCGTTCGTGAGATAAACATATATTCTCATCACGAGCGTACACTTTCATACTCTCATAGTATTGGAGGCTGTTTGAGGATCTCGATAAATCAACTCCATATGATTGTACAGAGTGAGCTAGCGGGTTAGTTTTATCTTTAACTTGCCAATTCACTCACTAACGAGCGAAGCGAGTTAGTTTAATCTTCAACTTGCCAATTCACTCACCTTGGTTCTGAAATAATGCTTAACTGATATCGCTTAGCAATATAACATAGCTCTGATATATTGTTAGCTCTCATTGCTCTCTATATTCACCATTCAAACCATCATATAATCCACCAATTATTAGCCTTTCTCTATACACATTTTAACTTATCCAAAGAGTAAATTAAAATCATGGACATTGAATCTGTATAATCGAATGATCCCAGAAGCACCAAAGAAACGTGTCAAAATATATAATATTGGTGGGGGTGTAGAGGGTCTTTCAAACCATTGATGAGCAAAGAAATCATGAGCAAACCAATCATAACCGAACACCGTCCCCAACAAGAATATTAAGAGAGGTCATGAATTATATGTACACTGCGAGAATGTCACGAGCGGGAATTAGTGCTAGCTATGTGTATAACTGCTGCGAAGCAGCATTGAAGCGAAGCGACTTAACTATGCGAATAAACTGCTGCCACTTAACTATGCGAATAAACTGCTGCCACTTAACTATGCGAATAAACTGCTGCCACTTAACTATGCGAATAAACTGCTGCGACTAAACTATGTCGAGAGAATTATATGCGGTACGGGTCTTTACAGGCTACTTCCATTATGAAGATGAGACAGCAATAGCAAGATATTCTCTTCAACAACCATCAGGTTCATAAGAGCAATCATACAAAAGGAAATTAGAGATGTCATATTCATCCAAAAGAATTTGTATTCACTCACTTGTTCGTATCAAAATATACTCACTCACTCGCTTATTTCTTCGTGTTTGCTCGTTCGTGTAGTTGGGTTCATATTCTTTTAGTTCATTTACACACATTGTTAGTGTATAGCTTAATTTGTATAGTAAATTCTGTATTGTATAGGAGTCCAATACTGGGCATAATCATATATAAAACTAACAGTGAATTAATACCATTAGTTTTATTTGGCTACGAAAAGAATAAAAGTACATGGGTTTTACTTACGGAATTCGGTGCTTACGAACGAGCGAAGCGAGTGGTGAATGAAACCTCTAAAGACCGCAATTCAAATCTCAAAAGTGATCTCATATATCATATTGGTTTCATATATATTCAAATCATCAAAATTCGCTACTCACGAACTCACTCTGAGTAGCAACGAACGAGCGAAGCGAGAGAGTGAGTGAGAGAGTGAGCGAGTAGCGAAAACGAACAAAGCGAGTGCCTGAGTGGGTGATTGAGTAGCAAAAATTAATGAGTTCGTGAGTGAGAACGTACAAACTACAAACTCGCTTCGCTCGTTTGTGTGTGAGTGAGTAGCGTATTCGGCAGGTTCCAACAAACTCGCTTTGCTCGTTCGTTCGTTCGTGAGTGCAAACTTTTGAGTGCAAAGTGGGTATTCGACTAGTCTTAACACACTATACACACCATACTCACCATACTCACCGTAGTGAGTGAGTACAAACTAATTATACCCACCTCTACATATTCACAATGCAAGAATAACAAGAGTTGATTAGCAGTAGTTTGTATAGCGTTGCAGCAGTTACATTCTGGGAAGCTGAAGTAGTCTATACGCTCGGGGAAGTTGCAGCAGTTACGTTCAGGATAGTTGCAGTAGCTTATACGTTTGGGGTGGTTGCAACATTTTTACGTTCGGGGAAGTCGCTTCGCTCCTGTGTTGCTTCGCAGCATTTGTACATTCGGGGAAGTCGCCATTCAAGTGTATCACGATATCAGTAGAGCTTGTAAGCGGATTGTCAGAAATACAGATAACTTAAAAATTACTCTTGACAAACCAAAGGTGTATAAAATGCAGCAGCATCAATTGACCTGAGCGAGTGAGTAGCGGATATGCTTTGTGTGAGTGCGTAAGCGAGTAGCCTACTCTCTTATACTGAGTGAGTGAGTAAGTAAGTGAGAGAGAAATGACGAGTTTGTTCGATCACACGCACTCACGCACAGTCTCACAGTCTCACAGTCTCATACACACTCACACACACTCACACTATTACGTTCAAGTTGTCAGCAATTCACGTCAAGTTGAGTGATTTTGGAGAAGCTGCCACGATTGATTTCCAAAGGAAATGATGTGCATTGGGTATATTTGAAAAATGAATGTGAACGAGCGAAGTGAGTGAGAGTAAGAGAGTGAGAGTGAGTGGGGGAGAGTGTGAGTTCGTAAGTTCGTGAATTCGTGAGACCGAACTTTTGAGTGAGTTCTATTATTTCACTCACTCAGGCACTCACAGCATTGGCTGCGAAAATAATATCTGCCAATCGTCCTCCTCAGTCACTTGAATTGCTACTCACGAATATACGAATACACGTACATACGAACTCACAAATTCACGAAATGACCAACTCGCTTGGTTCACTTAGTTAGCTATTGGCATGAGCTAACGAACGAACGAACGAACGAACGAACGAGCGAACGAACGAGCGAACGAGCGAAGCGAGTGAGTGCGTGAGTGAAAGAGCGAGTGCATGAGAGAGAGAGAGAGAGAGAGAGTGCGTGAGTACGTGGGTTCGTAAGGGCGTGGGTCTTTAGAGGTTAGCCTTGGTGAAAATTCTCAACTTTTGCAGACAATTCTCAAGGGTCCCCCCTTGGTGAAAATACTCTAATAAACTTTTCCGGCCAAATCCCAAATTCTTGATTAAAAAGTTAATTTAGTAAAGAGTATCCAACAACATTTAATTGATACTTTTATCATATCCAGAGCATAAAAATTAGTATATATCTGATATTTAAACTCGTGTTTCATCAAAATGAAACATTGGTATTTCACATCTACGAATAATGTATACTCAGGAGCGAACGAACGATCGAACGAACGAACGAACGATCGAACGAACGCAGTCACTCACTCAAGAAATCACTCACGAACTCAAAAGTTTGCTATTCTCGCATTCTCGCATTTTCACACTCACTCTGGAACTCACTCTGGAATTCACTTGCGAACTCACGCACTCACTCGCATCACTCGTTCGTTCGCTCATTCCGCAATTGGTACGTTCGGTTAGGTCGCTTCGCTCCTGAACTGCTTCGCATCATACAAAATATACACTATTATTATCATCGTGATTCTTGCACTAACTTGATCACTTTAGAGTCATAATAATCCTGCACGTATTACAAGGGTTGCAAATCTAACGATAATATTTGACATTATACAATTATTGACTTTAGTAGTCAGGCTGATTAGTGTTGGTTCTCTCTCGCTCTCACTCACTCGCGAACTCACAAACAGGCGAAGCGAGTTTGATTGTTCTCACGTAGTCACTCACAAACGAGCGAAGCGACTTTGTTCGTTCTCACTCAATCACTCACTCACTCACTCACTCACTCACGAACTCACGAACTCACTCACAGCATTGGCTGCGAAAATAATATCTGCGAATCGTCCTCTTGAGTCACATTTGTTACTCACGAAATCACGAGCAAGTGAGTCCGTTAGTTCGATAGTTCGTGAGTGAGCTAGTTCGCTCGTTTGTGAGTTTGTGAATTCGTGAGCTGGCTCGCCTCGCAGCAGCTAGTAACTGCCGTTTGACTTTTTACTGAGTTTTTGGTGATTCTTTGACAATGTTGAAATGTCGCAGTAAAATACCGCTTTAATGATCAATCGAGGTATGTACCTCTAATAGACAATCATATCGAACGAGCGAACGAGCGAACGAAGCAAAGACTCACGAATAAACGACGAACGAGTGAGTGAGCGAAAACGAACGAACGAGCGAATGAATGAGCGAACGAACGAACGAACGAACGAACCAATGAACGAACGAACGAACGAGCGAACGAGCGAATAAGTGAACGAACGAGCGAGCGAACGCACTCACCCACGAACTCAGGAACTCAAAAGTTCGCCATTCTCGCACTCTCGCACTCACTCACTCACTCACTCACGCACTCACTCGCTTCGCTCGTTCGTTCGCTCGTTTGTTCTCTCGTTCTGCAGATTATACGTTCTATCAAGTCGCTTCACTTCTGTGCTGCTTCGCAGCAGTTTGTACGATCGGTTAGGTCGCTTCGCTCCTGTGCTACTTCGCAGCAGTTTATACGTTCAGGGAAGTCGCTTCGCTTCTGTGCTGCTTCGCAGCAGTTTGTACGATCGGTTAGGTCGCTTCGCTCATGTGCTGCTTCGCAGCAGTTTATACGTTCAGGGAAGTCGCTTCGCTTCTGTGCTGCTTCGCAGCAGTTTATACGTTCTGTTAAGTCGCTTCGCTCCTGTGTTGCTTCGCATCAGTTTATACGTTCTATCAAGTCGCTTCGCTCCTGTGCTGCTTCGCAGCAGTTTATACGTTCTGTTAAGTCGCTTCGCTCCTGTGTTGCTTCGCATCAGTTTATACGTTCTATCAAGTCGCTTCGCTCCTGTGCTGCTTCGCAGCAGTTTATACATTCTATAAAGACGCTTCGCTTCTGTGCTGCTCGCTCCTGTGCTGATTTACATCATTCATACATTCTATTATTTAAACTTGGTATTAAAAGTTGGCTATTTTCCCAAAGGAATTAACCTGATATTAAAAGTTGGTTCTCACCAGCGAATTGACCCGGTATCAAGAGGTGGCTATTCTCACCAGTGAATTAACTAGTTTGGTTGTTTCTAGAGATGTGACCCGGTATTAAAAGTTTCACTCACGCAGTCACTCGCAAACGAGCGAAGCGAGTTTGTTCGTTCTCACGTAGTCACTCATAAACGAGTGAAGCGAGTTTGTTCGTTCTCACGCAGTCACTCACAAACGAGTGAAGCGAGTGTGTTCGTTCTCACGCAGTCACGCAGTCACTCAAGCAGTCACTCACTCAAGCAGTCACTCACTCACGCAGTCACTCACTCACTCACAAACTCGCTTCGCTCGTTTGTTCGTTCTCACGCACTTACTCACTCACTCACTCACTCACTCACTCACTCACTCGCTTCGCTCGTTCGTTTGCTCGTTAGTTCGCTCGTTTGTTCGCTCGTTTGTTCGCTCTTTCGTTCACTCTTCCGTTCGCTCGTTCCTCTTTCCATCACAAACTCGCTACGCTCGTTTGTCCTGAAAACATTCAACGGCACCGTCGGAACATACGCCGCCAAATCATCAAACGGATCCTCGTCCTCCCCCAGCAAATAACTAAACCTCCTCAACTCCTTATCAAAAGCCAAGTTCGAGTCACGAATCCCCAATCGCTGATCCTTACAAAACTTCCAACGAGCCGCATACGCAGCAATAGTCTCATACACCCTTCTCAGTTTCATGCGACGTTCCACCTTTTGAAGAAGTAAGCGACGTTCCAAGTAGTCAATCAAGTTGAGACACTGGCCTGGTTCAAACGAGTTATAAAGAGGGAGTTGAAGAATGATTCGTGAGAAGGAAATCCCTGGGTCTGTATTTAATTCCATGTTCAAGAGAGCCTCCTCAATAAACATTTCATAGAGTCGTCTACGTTGACGAATCTTAGGAATATCCATATTGTCCAAGGTTTCATTCAACGCTTCGTGGTTCACTGTGATATCGTAAGGGTTATTTGGGTCATTTCGGCGTATCCATCGTTTGCATAGTTGAGGGATCAGTAGTTGACCTGAATAAAAATGAAAGCAAAGGGCACCATCTAATGAATGAAGGAGCTTGGGAAGGTGGTGAGGTTTAATATAACCAGTTCCATCAGGGTCATACTTTTGCCAGGATCGTTTGAATTTTCGTATCTCTTCACGTTTCATTAAATCCAGGTATACCAGCTTGTGTTTGATATAACTGAAACTATCCAAGATTAATGATACGAACATGTTCAAAAAGATATACATCAGAATAATGTTCCAAGCATAGAACAAGATGTAAGCGTATACTTTACTTCCACAGTCAGTATCTCTTTGCAGATTACGCAGACAAAATGGAGGTTCCAATGTAAAGTCCATCATGACGTAATTCCATCCTTCACCAAAACTGCATCTAAAGAGAAGGATAAGTGATTTGGGTACCGACCGTAAATTGATATTGCCACTACCATTAGGACCTACTTTGGTAAGACCAAAAATCTGATTCATAGCAATGGCAAACATAAGAAAAACAATCACCCAAGTGAACATCAACAGTAAGATTTGAGGTAAACTAGCACTAGCAAACCGAAGTAATTGACTTAGACGATTACTCTTGGGGATCACGAACATGCATATGGCCACGAGGAATAACTTGTTGATGTTAATAAATACCGAATCTTGATCGATAAAGAATCCAACAATCTGAGTAACGAAAGCTCCAAACGACACCAAAAAATTGAAGCAATTCCATTTATGGCGTACAAACGTAGTGACACCTTGAGCGACGAGTAGCATCATCAAATGAGCAAAGAACACACACAGCGTGAACATGAAGATGGAGAACCGTACCGTATAGAGTGTACTTGGCAGTGGGTACATTTCAAGGAGTAAGGCCAACACGTGCAAGAACAATACCAAGCCAATGAATTTAGCGTATAGTTTATTCTTCTCCACCGTCATATTATAACAGAACCGGGAGAATGGGGAGAGTTTACTTTTTTCCTTTCGTTTGGACGGTTTGACTTGAGAGAGGATCTCCTTAACTTGATACCACGTGGTTTGTTCTTCAGTCATATAAGCCCGACCTGTAGTTTTTGAGTAGTTACTAATAATGACCGACACGAACAAGTTAAGAATGAAGACGATTGAGCAGAAGTTGAATGCAATGACAAAGAACCCGTTGAATGGAGACGAAAACGGTTCCATTGGGGTCCCCACACCAGTACTACCCATAACATCCACCAACAAGTCGGTCCAACCCTCCAACAGAATAATCTGGAACAACGACAGGAAGGACAGGATGAATCGATTAAACTCAAGATATGGCTCACTGTATACGGTAGGCAGCATGATATCCCAATTAAACACCGTCTCTGCATGTTCACCAAAACACAAGTCCATTGGCAAGGACTCGTCATTACAACGACCAAGCCTTCCGTTGAAGATGTTCAAGCCCCAGATGGAAAAAGGGAACAAAAGACACAACAGGATCATGGCCGCACTCATGATTTTCCAAAAGCCGGAAATCATCGTATTGTGGAAATTATCCTTGGCAGTCTCACTAATGGTCAAAAGACGCAAGGCACGGAGTGCTTTCAATCCACGGACAATCCGTGAGAGCTGACCATTGCGTTTGATCACAGCAATGAATTCGATCCAAAGAGAAATGAGTACGATCAAATCGATCATATTCCAACTCAGACGAATGTATGCGTTTGGGGTGAAGCAGAATCCATCAGCCATAATCTTAATGATGAATTCACTCAGAAACAACGCGATGAACGCAATCTCAATGTAGAAGGTCCAGTTGAAATATCCATTCGCTTCAAGTACCTGGATCCGGAAGAGTGGCGTGAAATAACATGCAGCCACAACCAAACCAATGGTGGCTAAGAACATAATCACCACAATAGTTTCAGCCACAGGCTTATAAGGATCCACTCCATCGATTCTCTCACCGTAACTCAGCTGGACAAGTCGTTGACAAGTTCGGCGTACAAAGTGTCTTGGAGACATGACCCAGAAAACTTTATTGAAGTTTGGATTTTCTTTGAGGAATGTATTTTGCTTCTGGACCAACGATTTCCGTTCGTCAATCACCTGCCGAGCAAAGAGGGCCGGGTCGAAGTTCCGTACGTTCAAGGGGTTGATTGCGGTTTGGTAGAAGGGGTTTTTGAAAATGGTGAGGCTTCGCCAGTAGCGCATATGAAGCCATTTCTTCCAATCGGAATGTTGAAGCTCCATCAAGGGGTCGTCCAAGTCGAATTCGGTATCGTCGTGATCATCCAAGAAGTCGTTCACTGCCGTTCCACTCAATAGAAGGTTCACCACTGCTTTTTCAAACTCGTCGACTCGAGTCTGCATACCGAGCACCTTCAGTTTGAATTGCCGCATGAAACCTGAGTCTGCATCCAATGTCTGAAGTTTCTTTGTCATATTTTCTATGAATTGAAGTAGTTGTTTCTTTCTTTTTCCGTCCTCAGACACTTCTAAGGATTGAGTGATGACGGCAATAAAACAATTGAGGATAATCATATTGGAAACCATAAACCAGAAAATCAACATCATTGCTCCGAACGCCCGGTACGACGTGGTTGTAGCATTTTCCTGAAGACTATACAAAATGTCTGTCCAATTCTCGGTGGAGGTGATGACATATAACGCTAGAAAAGCATTAGGGAGGGTATGCATTGGGAAATTAACGTCTTCCAAGTTGTCAGGGGCAATGGCTCCTTCAAAATAACGAGCCATCACTATACTCCAAAGGAAGGCCAAGATGAAAAAAAATAAGGCCAAATCAAAAATGGACTTGAAATCGGCCATAATCTTAAGCCAAAGCTTCCGGGTGAAAGGCACGGCCAACACCACACGATAGAACCGCATAATCTGAAAGACAGTAAGCCAATAATATGCCTGACCGAGAGCTTCCTTAACCGGTTTCACAATAATCACACACGTCACCACACTTAAAACAAGGTCAAACACATTCCGTTTCAGCTTAAAGAAATTCCGGAACTTAGGCCCATGAATCAAAAATCGCATGACAATCTCCACGAAAAACACAATGGTAAAGGCTGCTTCGAATCGGTACAACACGTGTCTGCGATGGGCATTCATATCGTTACGACGAAAACATTGGACAAACAAGTCCACACACACGAGGATGGCCCACACAAAGTCAAACTGGTAGTAATAGCGTAGGTAGGAGTTTTGGTTCTTGAGGATGGCTATACGACGCTGGGAGGCCTCCATATCAAAGTTGAGTATACGGTAGATACCAGTGGTGGGGGCTCGAGCCGAATTAGGGTCCCGCTCGGAAACTATACGGAAGGAGGCCACGATCACGGCAATCAGCACGTTCACCAACCAAACGGTCAAGATGAAGATCCCAAAAATAAAAAATAAACATGCAGCCATATTGTCCAGGTCCATGGTCCGATACATAATGTCGGTAAACGTGTTTGCGGAGATTACGACGAAAACCATTTCCATTGACTGGAGGAGATTATCGAAGTTTACGGTCCCACCATGGGGGTTTTCACCCATGATACATCTCAGGTAACGTGGACACCGATACCCCTTGATGGAGTCGGAATGGAACAACTGCCGCGTGAGATATGGCATGGGCTCACCATCCAAGCTTATGTATGACCCACAGTACAGATCCTCGTTAACCCAAGTGTCGTTGGGGTCGTTAGGGTTTGTCCACACACAATGTCTGGTGAGGGACGACTTAAAGGACTGAACACCGATGATACCAAAAAGGATCCAAAAACATGAGATGAACAACATCACATCAATCATCTGCGGAAGAGCCATATGAATGGCCTGAAGAATGGTGGTTGTTCCCGTAGTAAGATTAAGTAAACGGAGAATACGTATACTACTAAGGGCACGGAAAATCATAATATGGTGGTTGGCATCATACCGATTGATCAGTAGAAGCACAGATATCCAAAAGAAAACCATGGAAAAGAAATCGACTCTTTGCCATGAGCTCTGAAGGTAAGCACGTTTAAGGTTCAAAGGTTCGTACTTTGCCAGAGTGATAAGGAAGGTGTTTTTTTGCTGAAGTGGTGGTGGAGGTGGTAGCGTCTCATTACTCAAATATACCGAGCTCTGATCTGTATTTTTATGAGAAAATTCAAATAAATCCTCATGAGATGATGAGTTGGATGCCACTTTTGACACTCTCTTCTTACGACCAACCCTTAAAAAAATCCTCGCCAAGCCAAGAAACATTCGCTTTAGGTAGTTCTCATGGAATAATCCCTTGGGATACTCCAACTTGAGGGTATCGAACATGACATGATCGTCGTAAAGACCGTAGGCGATGATTTTAAGGAGAATCTCCAGGGTATAAAACATGTTGATAACAATCAATACATAATCCGCCCAGTTGTTACCTTGGTAAAAGTATCCCCCTAACGCAATGGGGTTCCATTGTCTGTAGGAAAGTAAGCCCACTTGGAGAAACAAGAGTACCAAGAGGAAAGTGTTGAAGAAACGATGAGTTGCCACCTTATGACACATCACTCTTATTGCCAGGGTGGGTGCAAATATTTTTAGCGAGTGACCGTAGAGCTCCGGCCGAGGTTGGTAGGAGCCGAAAAGCCCAGGGGGTTGGTCACCCATGGGATGGTGTTGGTTGCCTTTGTTAAGATTTTCTGGCATTGGTTGATAATCACCCTTGTAATATGCAAAGTCGGGGTCCTTGAGAAGTTGATACTTGGGCAGCAGTAAGAGGCTAGGTTTAGCGGGGATATCATTGAGGTCGGTAAAGTCTCGGGAGGTTCTCATTTCACGCGACCGTCTATCTGCAGAGGTGTGAGTATCCACCGAGAGTCTATCTTGGGATTTGAAAGACCTTCTGTCTTCGGACCGTCTTCGTAATGATTGCAGGGACTGAGGTGATTTTCGACCGGAAAACGCCAGGGGCAGTAGATATGACGACGCAAGGTCCTCTTCAACAGTGGCAGTTTCATCCACGGCAGGAGACAGACCTGCGATTCTATTGGATACTCTCTCGAGTAAGCTTGAAAAACGAGGGGGATCATTCTGAGGGGGCTTTAAAAGGTGTTGGTTCTCTATGTCGATCATTGGAATATCTGTAGTTAAATCCTCTTTGGAGCGATGAAGTTCAGGCATGATCATCCAATGGGCTCCACTACGGGGAGTACCAAGGGCGAATTCAAGACCTTCTTGGATGGCATTCATATCGTTACGGGTGGCGTCTTCCATGAGGGAATGCTTCATGGAGGAATTTTGATGTTCTGGGTCATCCATGATGATACTGTTGGTATCAAAGTGGCTTTGAAATGGTGAATGGGGTGATGATTTGGAGTTGTTTGATCTAGGGCTACCATCACGAGTACCATCACGAGTACCATCCCGAGTACTGCTCTCCCGGAGACTACCCTCTTGGGATCTATAAGTATTTGTATCAGGTAAATGTAAAGTAGTCACCAAAGGAGAAGTGTCTGAATCCGAGTCCCTTGTGGTGTGGATAGCTTCATCCGGGGTTGTTAAAGTTTGCCATTGTCTGTCTGAAGGTTCCATCAAGCTTCGGTAATTGACACTGCCCCCCAGGGACGCGTCACTGCTTCTGGAGAGCCGAGCGTTGGTTCGAGGGGAGCTCATCACGTAGGAGAATGGCTCTGTTGGGGATGCGTTGAGGGAGTCTGTATCGTCATCGTCTGGTTTTTTGGGGGGTCTAACGGTGATGTTTGGAAGGTTCATAATGAGTCTAACGAATCTATCGAACGAAGTGAGATAGATGAGTGATACGGTGTATCAAATTGAAGTATGAAGATAGATGAGTGATATGGTTTATCAAATGGATCTATCGAACGAAGTGAGATGGATTTGTAGTTGTTCGAACGAAGTTTCGAACGAATGGTCTATCGACAAGTGTAGACTATCGGATAAAATTTAGAGTGGAAAAAAGAAATATGGAATCGAACGAGTCTATCGAACGAAGTGAGATAGACGAAGTGAGATAGATGAAGTGAGATAGATGAAGTGAGATAGATGAAGTGAGATAGATGAAGTGAGATAGACGAAGTGAGATAGACGAGCAAATTAAGCGAAGTTGGTCTATTCAACAGTTAGTCGATCAGATAGACGAACAAATAGACCATCAAACGAGTCTATTAAACAAAGTCCATTACCAAGCTACTCTATTAAACGTAGTGACATCGGTAAAAAATGAAACTAAGCTCTAAAGACCCGTACCGCAACTCCCTCACTCCCAACTCACTCACTCTCACTCACACTCACTCGCACTCGCACTCTCACTCGCACTCGCACACTCACTCACTCGCTTTGCTCGTTCGCTCATTCGCTCGTTTTATAATTTCTCTTGCTTAAACTGTACACCTCATGGTGATACCAAAGGAGAGTCTTCTGGTGATACCAAACGTCCAACTCTCTCAGCTTCTCGTATTAAACTCAAATCACACAATGATTAGAAACTTCTCTTACAAAAGTACTCTATGAATCCACGCTGCAAACACTTGGACTGAGTCGAGCAAAGTGAGAGAATGAAATTCATACTCTCACTTTATCGGATAGACAATCGCGAACGTTAATAAGAATGTAATAGATTAATATTATAATTAAAAGTATATTGTGGACACCTTAAAGTTGAGTACAGCTAAGGGTTCAGCTAAAGATCAGCTATTCAATGTGAAAGATAATCGATTATTCCGAGCGAAGCGAGATTAATATACTAGTGAATAGTCTTGACAATGTAAGCTGGCTACCGAGATTTATATAGGAGCGAACCGACTTGACAAGGTGTATAAGCTGCTGCAAAAAAAAAGCGTTTAGTGAGGTCTAGCAATTGAATTGATTAAAATAACATTCAAATGAAAAGAATTCGTAATGCACTCGTTCGCTTCTCTCATTTGCATTCACTTAGGCCATTTGCATTCACTCAGTCGCACTCGCTCACATTCTCTTTCAGTCGCACTCGCTCACTTTCTCACTCAGTCGCACTCACGAACTCACCCACTCAAGAATTCACCCACTCACGAACTCACCCAATCACGAGCTCACGAACTCACTCGCTTCGCTCGTTTGTTCGTTACATTGGTGAATAATACTGTGATAAACCATAATAATCACCAACCCTAATCACCAACTCTAATCAACACCTGTAAACTCTAACTATATACAACTCTTCCAACATTAAATATTCCTCGAATTACACTTTGCTTAGCCTGCACTAGTTAACTTTATATGACAAGTTGTATACTTATAACTCTGTATTTTTCAAATGTAATTGCTTAATCAGAGAATTGTCGTATATTAATGTAGCCACAAATATCAAGTTATACCTTTTAACCATTACCAATAGTCATCTACAATATCAACCCATAGCGAGTTGCGAGTTATTCCTCAAAATGACTTTAACCATTCTTGATTAATCAAAATTCTTATCAATAACGTAACACTACTTGTTAGGTATTTGACTTGGTAATACTAAGGAGATGACATAACTAGCGAACGAACGAAGCAAGTGAATGAGTACCTGAGTGAGTGAGTGAGTGAGTGCGACTGAGACAGAAAGTGAGTGAGTGAGTGAGTGAGTGAGTAGCGAATTATTGAGTGAGTAGCAAACTCTTTTGAATTGAATATGAGTTCTATGAACCAATACCAAGTGCTATGAATCAATACCGAGTACTATTAATTCAATACCAAGTGCTATGAATCAATACCGAGTGCTATGAATCACACTAGTGCCAATACCGAGTTCCACCGAGTATACAACCAACCTGTACACCCAAACCTATCTTGTGGCTCTAGACAAATTCTGTATCTTGCTGGCGGCTCATAAGGCGAAAATCAAATGTAATGAGATTTATAACAATTCACTACTTACCCCCTCGCTCGTTCCGTTATAGTACCTTTGAGTCTCTGGAGCACAAACTGGCATTCAATGGGTTATCACGTAAAAAAATATCTAGGAGATTAAAATATTCGTAAGTGTTTCTTCTGTCATTATAAGCGCACGAACTCACGAGCGAAGCGAGTGAGTGAGTGAGTGAGTGGCTGCGTGAGTGGCTGCGTGAGTGGCTGCGTGAGTGAGTGAGTGAGAGAGTGAGAGACTGCATAAGTGAGTAGCGAAAACGAATGAGTGAGTAGAGAAAACGAGCAGGAATAACTAAGAGACTGAGTTACTGCGTGAAATAATAAAACTAGCCTCTAAATACCCTTACCGCAACCTTACAACCTCACACTCACACTCACACGCTTGGCTCGTTCACTTTGATTTTGCTATTGGATAATCCTGTATGAAATATCATTCCCTTATCAATCTGGCCAAGATACAGAAAGAATCGAGTACAGTAGAATCAAACGAGCGAAGCGAGTGAGTGAGTGAGTGAGTGAGTGCGACTGAGTGAGTGCGACTGAGTGAGTGCGACTGAGTGAGTGCGACTGAGTGAGTGCGACTGAGTGAGTGCGACTGAGTGAGTACGACTGAGTGAGTGCGTGAGTTCGTGAGTGCGACTGAGTGAGTGCGACTGAGTGAGTGCGACTGAGTGAGTACGACTGCCTGAGTCCGACTGACTGAGTCCGACTGACTGAGTACGACTGACTGAGTGCGACTGAGTACGACTGAGTAAGTGAGTGCGTGAGTTGAGTGAGATATTTATATATACGTATTATTCTTATTCTTTGAGAGTTTAGTATTAGTTATCATAGGTACTAATGTATCAAACGTCACTTTACAGTTTACTCAGAAACGCTTGAGCTATCCGGTACACTCCCCATCACCTAAACACACAGAATATCCTCTACAGTAAACGAAAAGAATCAAAGATAACCTAAAACTAACCTCTAAAACTAATCAGCAATCCCATATCATACAAATTCATCACTCACTCGCTCGCTTTGATCGCTTTGCTCGCCCACAATGCTCGCCCTCTTTGTTCGCTCTTTGTACTCACAAACTCATCACTCGAGCTGGTGGGGTGTAATGAAAGAGTGAATTACTTTGCAAAGTATGCGTTCGCTTGTTTGTTTGTATGGAATTTAATGTCAGAATGTCAAAATCTGTCAGAATGTCAGAATTCGTCAGACTGTTTAAGCATATCATTGTTCAACATCTTTTGGCAACAACTAATGTACATTTCGATCAAAAAACATAATGATTATATGAAAAATGTGTGACAAGACGTTGAGCGTGTGTGTAGAATGGAGTGAGATGGAGAATATATTTTGGTAACCAGTTTCCAGGACGAGCCAACGAACGAGCGAAGGAGTGGCAAATTCTCGGATTGATTAAGCTGACTAATTGATATGAATTGAATATGAAATCCATGACAACCATGAGATCTATTATATCTATATATATGATCTCTATGATCTCTATATCTATGATTTCTATATCTATGATCTCTATAATCTCTATGATCTCTATGGTCTCTATACCAACAATCTCTATATCTATTATAACTATCATCTCTATAATCTCTATGATCTCTATGATCTCTATACCAATAATCTCTATATCTATGATAACTATATTCTCAATGATCTCTATGATCCCTACATCTATCACTCCCTCACTTTCTCACTCACTCGCTTCGCTCGTTCGAGTGGCTGCGAAATTCATTATAAACTTTAATGAATACTGCCAATGCAACTGAGGTCATATAATGTTTTTCAAATTTTCCCAATCAATCACAGCACTCAAATAGATTAACCTAGAAAGCACCATGAGTGTTTGCACTTGTATTCCAAAGGGGGGGCCTTGAGAAGTTTCAGCAGAGTCCAAAGGGGGGTGCGTGAGTTCGTGAGTGGCGAAAATGGACAAACGAACGAACGAAGCGAGTGAGTAGCGAAAATGAACGAACGAAGTGAGTGAGTAGCGAAAATGAACGAACGAAGTGAGTGAGTAGCGAAGATGAACGAACGAAGCGAGTGAGTAGCGAAGATGAACGAACGAAGCGAGTGAGTAGCGAAGATGAACGAACGAAGCGAGTGAGTAGCGAAAATGAACGAACGAAGCGAGTGAGTAGCGAAGATGAACGAACGAAGCGAGTGAGTAGCGAAGATGAACGAACGAAGCGAGTGAGTAGCGAAGATGAACGAACGAAGCGAGTGAGTAGCGAAGATGAACGAACGAAGTGAGTGAGTAGCGAAGATGAACGAACGAAGCGAGTGAGTAGCGAAAATGAACGAACGAAGCGAGTGAGTAGCGAAGATGAACGAACGAAGCGAGTGAGTAGCGAAGATGAACTCACTCACAAGCTCACGCACGCACTCACTCACGCACTCACTCACGAGCTTCGCTCGTTCGTTCGTTCGTTCGTTCGTTCGTTCGTTCGTTCGTATCACCAAATCCACCAAAGTTCCAAAGGGGGGGACCTTGGGAAATCTAATTCCAAACAGTCCTTACGAAACCTTTTCATGACTTTGGAGCTAACTTGAGTTGGTTTAATGAATATGAGTTGCGAATGGATATAATCTAAATATAATAAACTATTCCATCTGAATATGATTCTATTCTATGTTTGCAGCACTGCTAGCTCACTCGCACCTCATTGGATAGTTAACCTCTATCATTGTATATCACACGACTCATATACATACTGTTATATTGCATATTAGTTAGTTTAAGCACCAAACCCATGATAGTTATGCTTGGTAAAGATCAAGAAAGTCTATTTCGAAAGCTATCAAGGAGCTTATGCTAACTCGGTCATTAGTGGGAGGGGAATCCAAAACGACGAACGAGCAGAGTGATATGGGGATCCGAAACGACGAATGAGTAGAGTGAGTAGCGAATTCAATACAACGAACGAGCAGAGTGATAGGAGGATCCAAGACGACGAATGAGTAGAGTGTGTAGCGAATTCAATACGACGAACGAGCAGAGTGATAGGAATCCAAAACGACGAACGAGTAGAGTGCGAATTCAATACAACGAACGACTATAGTGCGAATTCAATACAACGAACGAGTACAGTGAGTAGCAAACTGAAAGTAATATCGTATCAATTCTTGTAATGTGAATATCAATTCAAAAGTTTGGCAATATCAGCATATGATGTAGCCATCATCATAATCAACTAATCAAAGAATCTCATATTCACAATCAATACTCAATCTCATACTCACCTTAATATTCAATCAATTCATTCAGTTCGGCTCTTCCAAGTTGGAGTTTATCAACTTTATGATAGAAATTGCTCGTTCAAAGTCACTACGCACTCACTCGCTTCGCTCGTTCGTTGTATGATAACCACCTAAATGGTTGTGTACAAGACACCACAATTCCAATGACAGCTCTGTTGCTATGCTTCTTTGTGAAATTATGTTATCCCTACTAGGTGTCACTGAATCTCATCACCAGAACAGATCAACAGCCAATGCAATTACACTATGCGAGTTAGATTTAGTTAGTTATTCATGGCACATTCCATGGGTTTTGTCAGTGACCGAAAGGGTAAATTTGCAACATTCATGGGTTGCTATGCTCACGAACGAACGAGCGAACGAACGAACGAGCGAACGCACTCACGCACTCACTCACTAAATCATTCAATCCCACACATTTACTCACACACGCACTCACTCAATCCCACACATTTACTCACGCACTCACGCACTCACTCACTCGTTCGGAGATTCCTCGTTTTGTTCTCAAGTGTGGAATCTTGGCTTAAGAGGATATTGTATGAGACACCTCTCTGTATAATTTGTATTCCAAACTCTATACACGTATTCTTTCTGTTATCAATCATGATCTTGATCCCGGATATGTTCTTGGGGTATTACTCGTCCGCAATACTCGCCCGCAATACTCGTATACTCGTTTCAATGCAACTATATCAGTCATACATAACATAGAGTTGAATAACATATACTATTTCAATAACATATGCTATTTCAATAACATATACTATTTCAATATACATCCTTTCCTGCTACTCCATAACCTATTCTCGAACCAGAGTATATTGATTTCGGTTTCGTAAGTGTTGATGTCACAGGTGGTTGTACCTACTGACGAGCTCTTACCATTGAATACAACTAATGACAAAATAAACCATTGCATCAGATATGATATTTGCATTCGAATGAAATATTGACATATTTAGTCTCACTTCACAATCAACCAATCATAATAATCTCTGGCAATTCCACATTATTGCAATGTATAATGTGATGTACGCTTGATTGTATATTGAAATTACCTTTACATTACATCAACCAGAATTCACCTGCATCAACCAACATTCACCTGCATCTCCCCATATTCACCACCTTGCACAGTATTTTGGGTGTACGAAACCAGTCATGTCCTGAGCGTTCCGCACTATTAAACTTTGCAGGGACAGACAGTTGAGCTTCAGTCATTGAGTATGAAATAAAAGTATTGTAGCATTCAATGATAAAAATTGATTCACCAGAAGGTTTCAAATCTCGACCATCTTGATCACGAAAACATCCACAGCTTATAGAACACTCCTTCCTCTTGCAAAAAGCTCCGCGACGGGGAATGGAACCCCGGTCCCCCGCGCGACAAGCGGGGATTCTAGCCACTAAACTATCACGGATTTTTAACTTCTCCAATAATATGCCTCAACATCTCATGTACTTTAAAGTAAGCTACAACAACCAATCAAACGAACCTGTTCCCCTTCTCTATATTCTCTCCTCTCTGATGTTTCTCTTTGTTGTTTGTATTGGTTGTTGTACTTTGCTGTTTCTCTTACTCTCACTCACCTCACCTTTTCTTTCTCACCTGCTCACATTCTCACTCCAATCGATAAAAATCTTCATGTCGCTTCTAAAGACACTCCCATCACAGGCTAGGATAAACCAAGCCAAGAAGGTTTCTGCTGAGATCTTTGGGCACACGTGGAACCCCGAAAACAAGAGAAATGGTGCCAAGGTGTTGCGTGCCCCATTGCAAGGCAAGCAGTTGTTGAGTTACTATGGTGATAATAGTCTGTTGCCTACATTCAATGACTTTAAACAGTGGTTTCCTGAATTGAAGTTGGTTGATCCTAGGGAGACTTTTCGTTTGTTTATGGTGAATGATCGTAAGAAGAGAAACAAGGGGGCTCCAAAGAAGATGAAGAAGGAGAAGTAGCGAGCCAACGAGCCAACGAGCCAACGAGTCAACGAGCGAAGCGAGTTGTTCGAGTTGTGCGAGTTGTGCGAGTTGTGCGAGTTGAGCAAACCGGGTTGACCAACTTGACCAACTTGACCAACCTCACCGACTTGACCAACCTCCCAACCTCACCAACTTAACCAACTCAACCAACTCAACCAACCAAACCGAGTGTGAGAGACTTTGAGAGAAAAGTCAAAATTATTAGAGAATGTTTTAGAAGGCATCAAAGGTTAACGAATCAATGATCAGAGCTACATTAGAATCTGAATGACAATCATCCAACTTTCCAACCTGAGCTTTTGCTTGAGAATCTAAAATAGTTTTTAAAAGTGTATATAATGAAATGTGATTTGCATGATTTTGTAAATGTTATTAGTTGAAGAGGTATAGCCAATGAGGTGCTTAGTTATATTGAACGAGTGAAGTGAGCAAAGCGAGTGAAGTGAGCAAAGCGAGTGAATTGAGCAAAGCGAGTGAAGTGAGCAAAGCGAGTGAAGTGAGCAAAGCGAGTGAAGTGAGCAAAGCGAGTGAAGTGAGCAAAGCGAGTGAAGTGAGCAAAGCGAGTGAAGTGAGCAAAGCGAGTGAAGTGAGCAAAGCGAGTGAAGTGAGCAAAGC
>JAKUAJ010000259.1:0-27886 GCA_030562865.1 Kodamaea lidongshanica (nom. inval.)
TGCCTCTTTGCTTTATAAAGCTATGTATGGGTAGCTTATATATAGTTGTCTCACCTCCAAGTTCTAAAGCTTGGAACAGATTAGTTAATCTCTGCCAAACATAACATTTAATATACTCACCATTCACTTTATTAAAACTAGTGTATTCTCATTTAAACCAATTCCCAAGGGTCCCCCCTTGGGAATTTAATTTTTTTCAGTTGCCTTCATTGAAAGGCTTATTGTCTTGAATAATTTACTTTTGAACAAAGCAGTACAAACTACTCACTTTGGTTAATCATATAAATCAGTTTGGTAAATCTAAAACCTTTCGTCAGCCAAGAACCACTATGAACGAACGAGCGAACGAACGAGCGAACGAACGAGCGAACGAACGAGCGAACGAACGAGCGAACGAACGAGCGAAGCGAGTGAATGAGTGCGTGAGTGAATGAGTGCGTGAGTGAATGAGTGCGTGAGTGAATGAGTGAATGAGTGCGTGAGTGAATGAGTGCGTGAGTGAATGAGTGCGTGAGTGAATGAGTGCGATAGTACGTGAGTAAGTGAGTGAATGAGTGCGTGAGTAAGTGAGTGAATGAGTGCGTGAGTGAGTGAGTGCTTCAGAGAGTGAGTGAGTGAGTGAGTGCGTCAGAGAGTAGCGAAAATGAGTACGTGAGTCAGTGAATAATTAAGTATCAAGCACTCATAGTACTGCTTCGCAGCACTATTCGTTTGCTCGTTAGTGAGTCAGTGAATGAATAAGTACCAAACACTCATAGTACTGCTTCACAGCACTATTCGTTCGCTCGTTCGTGAGCCACTGAATGAATAAGTACCAAACACTCATAGTACTGCTTCGCAGCACTATTCGTTCGCTCGTTCGTGACCCACTGAATAAATAAGTACCAAACACTCATAGTACTGCTTCGCAGCACTATTCGTTCGCTCGTTCGTTCGCAGCACAACCCTTTTGCATAGTGTGTTTCACTTCAATTTGAGCAGTTGATGAACCTGGTTGGTGGGTTACATCACGAAACAATCTCTGACAGCATTTAAGATGCGATATATGAAATTGCTTTGTCGAGCGAGCTAAGCCAATGCACCTTATTTGGTCGCTTCGGTCCCTTTATATGGACAAACGAGTGAAACGAGTGAAACGAGTGAGTGAGTAGCGAATTCTTCTATGATCCTTTTGAGTTGAATTCTCTATGTATTCATTACGAACAAACCTAGTGAGTAGCGAGTTCGAGTATGATTATTGATTTATTATTTCTATGATTACAAGGTGGTTCGTGTAGTGTCAATCTACATCTATAATATCAACCTACATCTATGATTTCTTATCATGGTTATCGAGTTTGCACCCAATCTCCCTCCGTGAACAGAAGCACAACTTGACCACATGCCAATAAACCTGGAGCCACTACATCTTCACCAGCAAAGGTATGCAGTTTCAGAGGTGGTTATCTTTAGCTGGATTAGACAATTGTAAGAGAATATGATCATTCTCCAACTGTTAGCTGTAAATACCGGTTTATTAGTACTTAGGGCTTGCCTGGTTGGGACAATCGGGGGGGTTGGTTCTAACTTAATATAGGTTGGAGATAGCATTCCAGAGACTAGGACTCTCAGTCATAACTAGCGTAGGAATATATGGTAATATACCCTAATATTAGCCATTGACCGTATACCGCTAACACCAACACACGTTTATTAATTTGTACATCTGATTGAATACATGTGTACGCTAAATCGGTACGCTCAATATTCGAACGAGCGAAGCGAGTGAGTGAGCTCGTTGGTCGTAGAGGTTAGTTCCATTATCAACTGATTTGAAATGTACACAATTTCTACGCTTAATCGGTACGCTCAATCGGTAAGCTCAATATTCGAACGAGCGAAGCGAGTGAGTGAGCTCGTTGGTCGTAGAGGTTAGTTCCATTATCAACTGATTTGAAATGTACGCAATTTCTACGCTCAATCGGTACGCTCAATCGGTACGCTAAATCTTGACGCCCAATCGCAACGCTCAATATCGACGCTAAATCTCAACGCTAAGTCTCGACGCGAAATCGGTACGCTCAATCGGTACGCTCAATCGGTACGCTCAATATCGACGCTAAATCTCGCTACGCTCGCTTTAGCTAAGCTAATTCTCGACGCTAAATCTCGCTACGCTCGCTTTAGCTAAGCTAAGTCTCGACGCTAAATCTCGCTACGCTCGCTTTAGCTAAGCTAAGTCTCGACGCTAAATCTCGCTACGCTCGCTTTAGCTACACTCACTGTCGCTCGCTTTAGCTACACTCACTGTCGCTCGCTTTAGCTACACTCACTTCGCTAATCTATAATATTAAAGCACCACTATCAAGATGATTATGAATCTCCAAACAACAGTAGCTATACGTTATTTCAGATGACTCCTTGTGAATGCTACACAACTTTTAGCCAATTGTAGGCAAACAGCTCAACCAGAATACAACACCGTGATAAAAAAAACAACAGTTGGCAATGCTAAGGCTTCTTAACTTCAACTCGCCACCCACACTCCAAACAACTATACCCCTCCACGCCATCCTCAAAGGTCAGCTTCCCTTTGCTTTGCATCAATGACCAGTCACCTTTTGCAGGAATCTTTTTGCAATGAGAGTTGAGACACCTAGCGGAAGTTTTCTTATACCTCAATCCACATGAGTTACACAACTGGCCTTCTTTGATGGACCAGGAAGGTCTCCAGCAAGGTGATTGATCGGACCCGCAAGAAATGCACACTCTAGGGTTATGGTTGTGATGGTGAGATTTTGGTGGGGACTTTACCCCATCCGATTTTTTGGCAGCTTTGGAGCTGGTGGAAGGTGGGGTGATTGGAATGAACCGGGTTTCTTGCGATTGCTTGGGTGACACCGATTTGGATTTGTTTCTCTTGACTTCTTCCCGTTGTGGAACAACACTAACGACACTTTGAACGTTGTGCGCGGGTGTATGATAATTGGGAGTTTCGTAGATGTTTCCAACAGAGTATCTTTGAAGGGGAGGTTTGTAGTGGTTTGATGCGTAGACGATTGGTGGGGGTGCTAATGTTTTTTGTAAGGGGCCCAATGATTCGGTAGTGAGGTTAGGCATGAGGTTGGGCATGAGGTTGGGCATGAGGTTGGGCATGAGGTTGGGCATGAGGTTGGGTACGAGGTTTAGATTAGTTTGGTGGGTTTCGGTCACACTTTCTGGTATGCTTTCCGTCACACTTTCCGTCAAACTCTCCCTCACACTCTCCCTCACACTCTCCGTCACACTCTCCCTCACACTCTCCCTCACACTCTCCCTCACACTCTCCGTCAAACTCTCTCTCTCACTCTCCGTCACACTCTCCCTCACACTCTCCGATTCGTTTCGAACGTCACCATCTCCCTTTATACTCTGATTATCCACTTGATGAGATTTTCCACTCAAGTTCCCATACGACATCTCAGGCAAGGGCGAATACAGAGACAACATCTTGGGCCTGGATAAACTAATCAAAGACTGAGCCAATTCCAAGTACTCTGGATACCGCTCCACATCATGAAGATAGGTCTGGTTTAGATATGTATAGTTTGACTCGTAGGGAAAGTTTATCTTCCTCTCATAGGAATGATTAATGCTGGGGATCAAGGTGGGTCTTGTGATTTTGGAGCTGATTCTGGAATCAAAGTTGGGTTTATATGCAGAAGATGAAGGGGAGGATGTTGGGGATGAGTTTTTATTCAAGTAGTTGTATTGGTTCAAGTTAAAGTGTCTTGAACCTCGGCTTATGGAGTCCAATAGTTCGTATCTCCAGTTTTCATCGTTTGGCTTGTATGTATCAAAGTAGTCCAAGGACACTGTTGGAGCGATGGGCTTGAGTTTGACTGGTTGCGAGGGGAGGGTTGCTTCGTTTAATGCTTTCGATATCAGGGGTAATGTGATGTTTTCCGGTGATGACGCAATCTGGGTCGACACATCCTTTTTGGGCGTTGATCCGGGCGAGTTTTTAGGTGAGCTATTGGGGGATAATGGATTATAAAACTTTTTGTTGGGACTCAAGGATCTGGACCGGAGCGATCGAGTATATTTTCTGATTGCTTTGGATGGGTGTTGCAAAATGAAGGGTGCGCTTAATGTTTTGGATGAGTCGTATGGAGGGGACGGTGGGGATGGCGGGGCTGTTCGGGATCGCTTTTGTAATCTAGTGTCATGATTGTCTTCATTGAACCGTTTCTTGGAGAAGGATGATGCTGCTGAATTGAATGCTGTGGATGGTGAGTTGATGTTGTTTAAGGATTTCATCAATTCACTTTGCGACCGTGATCTCATATGTCCAGGGCTGAAGATTTGATTGTTTGGTTGTTGAATCAAGTTCATCGTGTGGGGTGTATCGTGCTCTGTTGTGCTATGTATATCCCGGTAATCTTGATGGAATTTGATACCCTTATTAGGAACTCTTATTAACTCCTTAACCACAATAAGCGAAGGGGAAGAAAAAATTATCTCCTTTCGATGTGCCACAAAATTTGCTTCTTTGTAGCAATTCTCAATATTATTAAACGTCTAGTTTTGTGCAACTATTTGCTTATTCCCGAATCTGCTGGCTGGTTTCCCGATTAGGATAGGATGATGATGGGATGATGATGGGATGATGATGGGTTAATGATTGGAGTAGAATGAAATGACTATGCAATATTAATGAATGCCAATTTCAACGAGTATGATTGGCTATGATGATGCACTGCTTTGGGGATCAAAATTGAACCCGATTCAAATAATCGATCTGGTGGTGATTTCAATGGCAATCATCATTTATATATAGCTAGATCCAATCATCAAAAAATATATCTTGTACAAAAACGATCTAAATAATATACTTAACCAGCTCTCAGAGTACGTGTAAGGTACAAGATAGTGATGGTGTCTAAATAGTAATACAATGGTTTGACATTTAAACAATTGACCACCAGCATCAAATCACAATTATATATAACAACAAGTTGGGAGTATACCGACACTCGCATGTAATCAGACATTGACGTTTAATCTATGTGACGTTGTTATTGTTATTGGGCTAGCCAGCCATGCATTGATTGAAATGTTGTGGTTTTACTTGATTGGGTAGTGCTGGTTGAAAAGAAATGGATGCTGGTTGGACCCTGATGAGCGAACGAGTGAGCACAACGAGTGAGCACAACGAGTGAGCGAAGCGAGCGAGTTGTAGAGAACGAGTGAGCGAAGCGAGCGAGTTGTAGAGAACGAGTGAGCGAAGCGAGCGAGTTGTAGAGAACGAGTTGTAGAGAACGAGTTGTAGAGAACGAGTTGTAGAGAACGAGTTGTAGAGAACGAGTTGTAGAGAACGAGTTGTAGAGAACGAGTTGTAGAGAACGAGTTGTAGAGAACGATTTCAAGCGAACGAGTTGAAGCGAACGATTTCAAGCGAACGAACGAACGAGCGAAGCGAGTGAGTGCGTGAGTGCGTGAGTGCGTGCGTGCTTGAATGAGCAAACCAAACAAACCAGTAAGTGAGTGCGTTAGAGCGTGAGCGTGGGTGCGTGCGTGAGCGACCAACTGAACAAACCAATAAGTGATTGTGCGTGCGTGAGCAAAGCGAACGAGCAGAGCGAGTGCGTGAGTGCGTGCGTGAGTGCGTGCGTGCTTGAATAAGCAAACCAAACAAACCAGTAAGTGAGTGCGTTAGAGCGTGAGCGTGAGCGTGAGTGCGTGAGCGAGCAAACCGAACAAACCAATAAGTGAGTGCGTTAGAGCGTGAGCGTGAGTGCGTGCTTGAATGAGCAAACCAAACAAACCAGTAAGTGAGTGCGTTAGAGCGTGAGCGTGAGCGTGAGTGCGTGAGCGACCAACCAAACAAACCAGTAAGTGAGTGCGTTAGAGCGTGAGCGTGAGCGTGAGTGCGTGCTTGAATGAGCAAACCAAACAAACCAGTAAGTGAGTGCGTTAGAGCGTGAGTGTGAGTGAGCGAGTGCGTGAGCGTGGGTGCGTGCGTGAGCAACCAACTGAACAAACCAGTAAGTGAGTGCGTTAGAGCGTGAGTGTGAGTGCGTGCGTGAGCGACCAACTGAACAAACCAGTAAGTGAGTGCGTTAGAGCGTGAGTGTGAGCGTGACTGAGCAAAGCGAACGGGCAGAGCGAGCAAAGCGAGTGCGTGAGTGCGTGAGTGCGTGGGTGCTTGAATGAGCAAACCAAACAAACCAGTAAGTGAGTGCGTTAGAGCGTGAGTGTGAGTGCGTGCTTGAATGAGCAAACCAAACAAACCAGTAAGTGAGTGCGTTAGAGCGTGAGCGTGGGTGCGTGCGTGAATGAGCAAACCAAACAAACCAGTAAGTGAGTGCGTTAGAGCGTGAGTGTGAGTGCGTGCTTGAATGAGCAAACCAAACAAACCAGTAAGTGAGTGCGTTAGAGCGTGAGCGTGAGTGAGCGAGTGCGTGAGCGTGAGCGTGGGTGAGCGAGTGCGTGAGCGTGAGCGTGGGTGAGCGAGTGCGTGAGCGTGGGTGCGTGCGTGAGCAACCAACTGAACAAACCAATAAACTTTTGTAGAGGACGGTTTCTTGGTTTTCAGTCAATTACGTCTAGTACACCCAAATTTGCATCCAAATTCAATCCCATCATCAAGAGCAAAGAGATTAACCTGGTTTCTCAAATCCACTGCTCATGATGTTGTCATCAAGTGTTTCGAACGAGCGGAGTGAGTAGCAAATTCAACCTGAACTTGGGGATATTCCTCCACTTGGTGTGCTTTGCTTCTGCATTCTGAATATCTGCTTATTTTAGCATCCCATATGTGCGTATCCAAGGTTAATTTAAGTGAGCGAGTGCTTGAGTTCGCTCGTTCGTTCGTTCGTTCGTTCGTTCGTTTGTTCGTTCGTGAGTTGGCGAGATATCTTTGTATGAGGATATGATTAGAGGTGCATTTGTATCTCCAGCTCTAAGTTTGTACATTCATATGATATTAGTTTACATAATCAAAGGTTATCACTTGTTGGGTTTATCAACTTTGCAGCCATTTTCAACAAAAAGTAGCACCGAGTGAATATGAATGATTATGAATAATTATGGTACGATCAAGTGAATACTCTGACGAAATCACCACTGTTGAAACCTTGACAATGATGTGTATACATTTTTCCTTCAAGTATTGCGAAGGCAGTTCAAACGAGCGAAGGCAGTTCAAACGAGCGAAGCGAGTTTGGACAAAGTACCAACAAGCAGTACCAATAAGCAGTACCAACAAGCAGTACCAATAAGCAGTACCAATAAGCAGTACAAACAAGCAGTACAAACAAGCAGTACAAACAAGCAGTACAAACAAGCAGTACCAACAAGCAGTACCAACAAGCAGTACCAATAAGCAGTACAAACAAGCAGTACAAACAAGCAGTACAAATAAGCAGTACAAACAAGCAGTACCAACAAGCAGTACCAATAAGCAGTACAAACAAGCAGTACCAATAAGCAGTACCAATAAGCAGTACCAATAAGCAGTACCAATAAGCAGTACCAACAAGCAGTACCAATAAGCAGTACCAATAAGTAGTCCAAACTCGCTTCGCAAGTGTAAAAGATATAATCTCTATTTATTACTCTATTACTCGATTACTAAAGAAACAGTTGAAACTCGCAACAGGCATTCCAAGCTCGCTTCGCTCGTTTGCTCGTTTCACACAAGCAATAGACATCATATTAAAATAGTATTGAAATCATAGAAAACTCACTGTGCGTGAGCAAAGCGAACGAGTAGAGCGAGTGCGTGAGTGCGTGCGTGACTGAGCAAAGCGAACGAGCAGAGCGAGCAAAGCGAGCAAAGCGAGCAAAGCGAGCAAAGCGAGCAAAGCGAACGAGTAGAGCGAGCAAAGCGAGCAAAGCGAACGAGTAGAGCGAGCAAAGCGAGCAAAGCGAACGAGTAGAGCGAGCAAAGCGAGCAAAGCGAACGAGTAGAGCGAGCAAAGCGAGCAAAGCGAACGAGTAGAGCGAGCAAAGCGAGCAAAGCGAACGAGTAGAGCGAGCAGAACGAGCAGAGCGAACGAGCAGAACGAGCAGAACGAGCAGAACGAGCAGAGCGAACGAGCAGAGCGAACGAGCAGAGCAAACGAGCAGAGCAAACGAGCAGAGCGAACGAGCAGAGCGAACGAGCAGAGCGAACGAGCAGAGCGAACGAGCAGAGCGAACGAGCAGATATGGATAATCTATAATTAATAATCTTATAAACTCAATACTGATTTTTATGATAACTTGATATTAATTTTACTATCCAAGAGTATTTCTATGCGGTGATTTTAACGCACTTATACTGAAGATGGATAGAGTTTGCAAAGGTTTATTTCAACATTACTAGAGCAAATTCTTTGGCAGATCAAGCAAGTAGAGACATTCAAGAAGCAAGAAGTATTTTGATACTCGATACGATTCTCAATACGCCAGACTTTCTCAATACTCAATACTCAATACTCAATACATGGAACAAACCCTTAAGACACCCAATCACTCGCAAACTACAATAGATACATGTAAGAACTACCAAGAGTATAAAAGCCAAGAGACAATCGAGTAATTTATATCTTAACAGGACAGTATTCAGAATAAACCATAAACGAAAGTGAATCATTATCCAACTCATACTTCATGTACACACTCACGAACTCAAGAGAACTATTGAGATTCTCCATAGTGCGGTTCTCCACAGTGCGGTTCTCCATAGTGCGGTTCTTATTGTATCAAAGAAATCTCACTCACTCACGCACTCACTCACTCAATCAATCAATTTTCATGGCCATCCTAACATTATGTACATGAAAATATCTAATGGAATCAACCTGCACAAAGAGTAATGTTAAAAGAGGTTTTGTACATGAATGTTAACTTGTGATGTTACTCACTCGCTTCGCTCGTTCCTTGTATACGTGTGTGTGGATGGGCCCCATATTCTAGTATTATAATGACATAATTACTTGTTGAGAGGTTGTTATATAGGCACACAAATACACACAAATACCAATATTGTCACTTTTATTGTGTTAATAGAACTTTTTCAACCTATTTCATATCAACAACTCAAAAGAATCACTTTCATCAAACATCTTTATTAAAGAAACCTCTAAACACCCAACCCATCTGCCGTACTCCACAATATGACAATCCAAAATATGAGCAGTATATTATTTTGTCAGCTTTTTACAAGAAAAATGGAACTCACCAACTCCCTCACCCACTCACCCACGTACTCACTCACCCACTCACTCACGTACTCACTCACCCACTCACCCACGTACTCACTCACCCACTCACTCACGTACTCACTCACGCATTCACTCGCTTCGCTCGTTCGTTTGTTCGTGTGTCCATTATATCTAAAAATTGCAACCAAAGCTATTATGTATTTTGTCGAGCGAAGCGAGTAGGTGAGTAGCGAATTAGAAGAACGACAAACGAGCAAAGCGAGTGAGTAGTGGCGAATTTTGTTAATTTGAGAGTAATCTCTGTGACTACGAACCAAAGAGCAAAGCGAGTGAGTGTATAGATTATCCGTATCAGTTATATAATATTAACCTTCGATTCAAATTTTCATGATTTTTTATCCTTGTTCATGGAGTAGTGATTCTGAGCACAATGTGGGGGTGATTCAGAGTGAATGTCGAGGTGATTATAATTGAAATTAGGAGTGAAATTATACGAAAGGGTCACTTTTAAATCCAAATGAGATCGTTGCTATGATGTAAGTCTAGCCAAACCACAATGACCATAAACTGTTTATTGATTATAAGAGTAGTTGCGATACGGGCGTTTCAACCTCTAAAGACCAAACTCAAGTTTCAGGAAAATTCATCATGCCTATAATATTTAATCTACACATATAGCAAGAGTCAATTTTATCCAACAATTAGATTTTTGTGTTGTACACAGTTGTGATTAGAACGAGCGAAGTGAGTGAATAGTGGTGAATTCGACGAACAAGCAAAGCGAGTAGTGGTGAATTCGACGAACAAGCAAAGCGAGTAGTGGTGAATTCGACGAACAAGCAAAGCGAGTGAGTGGTGGTGAATTTTGTTAATTTGAGAGTAATCTCTGTGAATTCAATACTAATCGTTATGATTTGAACACTATTTCTTTGATTTGATGTCTGATTTCTATTGCAACCAAAATGACCATATATGCAGAAATTTGACAAGTCTATAAGTATCAAGTCACTATGAATATCAAGTCACTATGAATATCAAGTCACTATGAATATCAAGTCACTATGAATATCAAGTCACTATGAATATCAAGTCACTATGAATATCAAGTGAATCAAATAATGGAACAAACACCTGTACCGCAATAATGATTATATCAATCATTAATAAAATACACTCACTCAATCACTCAATCCCTCACTCAATCCCTCACTCAATCATTCACTCACGAACTCACTCGCTTCGTTCGTTCGCTTCGTTCGTTCGTCATTTCGCAGTCTAAACACAACAGCTCCAAAGGTGTGGAGTCATAGAAAAATTAACTTATATAGCCAATTGGAAACGTTATACTACTGTGAAAAAAAAGTACATTAATGGTAATGAAAAGCATAACAAGAGTACCCGAACCAGTGACATGGATCAACCGTAATCACCTAGACACGTGGAATTTTATGTAAATTTTACAAGTTTTCATCAAAATTTGCAACCGACACCAGTGAATACGAGTGATACTTATATTCTAGGTTGTGACTTCTGTGAGTGACTTAGTATATATTTGTTGATTTTCATCTTTAGAGCGAACGAGCAGAGCGAGCAAAGCGAACTAGCAGAGCGAGCAAAGCGAACTAGCAGAGCGAGCAAAGCGAACTAGCAGAGCGAGCAAAGCGAACTAGCAGAGCGAGCAAAGCGAACTAGCAGAGCGAGCAAAGCGAACTAGCAGAGCGAGCAAAGCGAACGAGCAAAGCTAGTGCGTGAGTGCGTGCGTGAGTGCGTGAGTGAGATCATATCTATATATAGAAATATTACCCATATTACTCAATCATATCACAATCATATCTCCATTCCATAACCATCAAATCACAATTATATACCATTCCATAACCATCGTACCATCATATCACTTCTATACCATTCCATAACCATCGTACCATCATATCACTTCTATACCATTCCATAACCATCGTACCATCATATCACCACACCACTCTTTGGAATCAACACGCATCCTCGTTGCCCCAATTGATCCTTGTAGAAATAATGCATAAACTTTTGCATTTCAACCCTCTCTACATGCAAAACTGGTTTATTCCAGCAAATGTGATTAACCCTAAACCTGTCTCACGAACTCACGCACTCACGCACTCACTCATTCCACTCACGAACGCACACACTCATTCACGAACTCACGCACTCACTCATTCACGAACTCACTCATTCACGAACTCACTCATTCACGAACTCACGCACTCATTCAAACGAGCGAAGCGAGTTTGCTCACTCACGCACTCACCCATTCACGAACTCACGCACTCACTCATTCACGAACTCACGCACTCACTCGCTTCGCTCGTTCGTTCGTTCGTTCGTTCGTTCGTTCGCTCCACTCTTGGTTCTTTGGTCCATAATGTCAATCTTTGTGAGCGTTGGTTTGGGGTTAACATTCTTCAAAGTGTCCAAAAATATGGCATCAGCATTGGGGCACAAGCTGCAAGTTTTCTTTTTAAAGAAGGTGACATGGGGGATATTTGAATATAGTCTAAGATGACGTAAGGAACGAATCATATGCTTTTGGGCTTAATTTTCGAGCGTAACGAGTTGACTAACGAGCATAGCGAGTTGACTAACGAGCATAGCGAGTTGACTAACGAGCATAGCGAGTTGACTAACGAGCGTAACGAGTTTACTAACGACCGTAACGAGTTTACTAACGACCATAACGACTTGACTAACGAGCGTAACGAGTTTACTAACGACCGTAACGACTTGACTAACGGGCGTAACGAGTTTACTAACGACCGTAACGAGAAATTAGTTGCTTTCTGGTTTGAGTATTGTTTTATGGTTATTAATTAATTTTATCACCACGAGGATCTTTGGATGAGATTTGACATTTTCAAAGGAGGGGACCTTTCGATGAAATCTCAAGCCTTTCAAAGGGGGGGACCTTTAAAAAAAACCTTTAATACAGAGTAGCGAGTGAGTGAGTGAGTGAGTGAGTGAGTGAGTGAGTGAGTGAGTGAGTGAGTGAGTGAGTGAGTGAGTGAGTGAGTGAGTGAGTGAGTGCGTGAGTCGGTGATTACGTGAGTGACTACGAACATTCAAATGAGTGAGTGAGCGACAGAGTGAGTGAGTGCGATCATTCCCACCTTAGTAAAAATTCAACAGTATCCCAAAGGGACCTTGAGAATGTGCTAGTCCTCCAACCAACATACTCGCTACGCTCGTTTGTTTGACATGTAGAGGTTTTTGGAAAAATTGCAACTCGCAAAGGGAGGCACCTTTACATCTAAAGGTTCCACCTTTAGAAAAAAATTCAAGGTGAGATGTGGAGATGTTGAGATGTAAAGAATTCGCCACTTACTCACTCACAAACTCGCTTCGCTCGTTTGTTCTTCTTCTGCACTCACTCACTCACTCGCTTCGCTCCTTCGTTCGAGATATTGAGATATTTCTTCACCAATCACAGCTGATTTCCAACTTGTGGAGCATTGACTGCTGTTAAAACGTATAGTTGCGCCAGAGCTCGATATCCATACCCGAAATCCATCTTCTTTGCAAATCAGTGGAATGGTATAAGATTCTCATCACCTGAGTGAGTGAGTGAGTGAGTGAGTGAGTGAGTAGCGAAAACTAGCAAACCAATGAGTGCGTGCGTGAGTGAGTTGGTGAGTACGTGTCTACCCCAACACATAATTAATAACCATCACAGTTTGGGAGAAATATATAAGAAAGTGTATAAAAAAGTACATGTACAGTATAATATAATAAGTGGTGATGTATAAAGTGAATCTGTAAATTGAATAAATAATGAACAACTATATCAACTATTAAAAATCAATACTTCCTCGCTCACTCACTCGCTTCGCTCGTTTGCTTCGCTCGTTCGTCGTTCTACACTTGCTCTTAAAATTGCAGCCCATTTGGAACGGCTAACCACCGAACCAATGCGTATACGCCAGGACCATCAAGTTTTTCAACATCAGAATATAATCTACCCCATGCGCCAATTGCTTAATGGTGAAGGTTGCATAAGACAAAGAGGACTTGAATTCTTTGATTGTAATTGCTTAGAGCTACAATCTTACGATATCATTTCATAACGAAAACCAGTCACTTTTCATGTTCTGCACACCTCACAGGGGAGTTTAATCAAAAGCCTTTTCAATTACACAAGCTTTCAAGCTGACAAGCTGACAAGCTCACTCGCTGTGCTTGCTCGTTGTGTCAAACCTCTAAAGACCCGTACCACAATAATGGAACTCACTCACGCACTCACGCACTCACTCGCTTCGCTCGTTTTTGCATTCACTTTTTGATCTTCTTATCATAATTTAGGTGATGAATTGCCGTTGGTGTCATAATTGCTGCCTGTTGAATGTCATAATTGCTGCCTGTTGAATGTCATAATTGCTGCCTTGTTGAATGCCGTGGTCTTCAGAAGCTAGTTTCGGTTTTATTGTTTGGTTTACGGAATGAACAACTAGGTTTAGCAACTGGAATTAGTTGATATAGAAGTTATAGAGATCAAAGGGATCATACAGATCATACAGATCATACAGATCACATAAATCACATAAATCATACAGATCATACAGCATATTAACAAGTATTAAATTCATCAAGATTATCAAAAATAATATCGCCATGTGTATACTATATTCTGGACTAGTTTAATAGCAACTACTCGTTATAGGGTGTGGTCCCTCGTTATTATCATTGTGAGTGAGTGAGTGAGTGAGTGAGTGAGAACCCCTGGGGCATTCGACTCTTACTCCCGCACTATATATAAGACTCTCCCCTCGATTTATTACAGTTTACGTTTATCATCGTACCAGCTTTCCCAAAAGTCATTTCATCGAAGCGCTATTAGTCAAGGTATGTTCATCAAAGTCAACCAGCTACTCAAAATCATCGTAACAGAAGCTAACTTATCCTAAGTCAGCGTCACCCCTACTTGAACTATCAAGCTTAACTCCATAATGTGTATAAACTGCTGCGAAGCAGCATTGGAGCGAAGCGACTTGACAGTGTATACTGCTGCAAAGCGACTTAACATTGTATAAACTGCTGCGAAGCAACTTGACAGTGTATAAACTGCTGCTAATCGACATAACAAGCTATATAATCTGCATCAACATAACAAGCTATAAACTCCTGTGCCCACTCATGTCAACTTTTGTCAACTACAACAACGTCATTCTTGATATCTTTCTAACATCTTCTTCGTGAGGGTCGAACTCACGATCTTTTCATGTCTTACGCCTCAACCAACTAGATTTGGTACTTGCAAGTTTTTACAAAGGTTCTCTACTCATTCGTTTGTTCGTTACACTACTCACTCACGCAGTCTCTCAGTCTCTTACTTCTGCGTATGGGCAATTTGCTCCTAATGTGAATACCATGTCCCTATTAAAAAGGTGATATATAACACTATTTTGGTATAATTTGGAACTATTTTCCGCAAAAATCCAAGCGAACGAGCGAAGCGAGTGAGTGAGTGTGAGTGTGAATGCGTGAGTCTGAATATGAGCGAACAAAGAGAGTGAGTGAGTGAGGTGGCTCGCAGTAACTATTCAGCTCACGCACTCTCACCCGAGATACCCCATATCACTCACTTCATAGAGTCGGCCTACAATGACACCGTTCGCTCGTTTGTTTCTCTAGTTTGTTTGATCTATGTAATCACCAGTCTTCCTCTTCCATGGCAGAAATTGAATTATAAAAGTTACGGGACGAAAAACGAGCAAAGTGAGTGATGAGTGATGAGCGAGGTTTCATGAGTAGTTTCATTGAAATGACAGATTACTGTTTGTGTGTTTCCAAGCTTGTTTAAACGAGCGAATGAGCGATTGAACGAGCGAACGAACGAACGAGCGAACGAACGAGCGAACGAACAAGAAAACGAACGAACGAGCGAATGAAGTGCGAACTCACACCTCACTCACTCCTCAATCATTACTCACTCAAAAGTTCGCTACTCACGAACTCACTCACTCCTCATTCACTCACTTACTCACTTTTCACTCACGAACTCACGAACTCAAAAGTTCGCTACTCACGAACTCACTCACTCACTCGCTTCGCTCGTTCGTTCGTTCGTTCGTTCCTACATCCCTTTCAAACAAATCAATCACAATCTCTAAATACCCTAATTCTGCTTTTGCACCTCTTGCTCAACCTTGTGCTCCGCCTTGTTTCCGAGAATACCACCAGTGACACCAGCGGCAATGTGACCAGCACCACCCAATCCCATCTTGTCAGCAACCTTGTTTCCTCCAATGGATCCAGCAACGCTGGCAGCAATATCTTTGGCAGTGTTAAAAGCGTCACTCATTTTGGTCTTTTGCCTTTGCACATTCCAATCAATTTATACTGCTAGACTTTTGATTGCTATAGCAAACTTTAATTTGATCACATGAAATTGGTCCAATGTGAAAGTGGGGACTGCAGGATTTGGAACCAGGACAATATAGGTTGCAAACAATACATCAATCTAAAGTACAAACAATACATCAATATAGGATATAGATTGTAAACAATATACCCAATACAGGATCTAGCAAACAATAGACCAGCACAGGATAGGTTTCAGCAAACAAAGTAAATTCAGGATCTAGATTTGATTGGCTTTGTTATCTGTGGTTGTGCTTTGTTTCTTGTGTGTAATGAAGATTTGTTATAATATTGCAGCATGGGTCTAGAGGTATTACGCATTACGGGTATGCCGCAATAATATACAGGTTTACGCATTAAGCGTATACAAGATAAAATGCACTGGTCAAGAGGATAATATTGCGGTATGGGTATTACACGTTAAGCGTATACAATTTGAAGAGTTAACATGCACGTATTTTAACAGAATATAGTTAAAGTGGTCAGAACATAGTTAAAGAGGTGTATTGCATAGTCCTATTGATATGAAGAGGTCACTTTGAAAGTCCATTGCATCTGGGTCAGATACTTGTAGAAATGTATAGTGTGGATGGTTTAAGAACAAGAAGTTTATGCTGTCAAAAACACCAAAAGTTTAGCAACTCTTTGACGTCAATGACTGACATTTGCTATCAATTACTGACATTTGCTGACATATCAATGACTGACATTTGCTGACATTTGCCAATTACTGACATTTGCTGAATAGAGCGTTCAATATGTACTGCGTACATGTACCGAAATGTACCGAAATGTAATTATTAATCAATACTTGAACACACCTTTGACTTCATCACACCCACTTCCTCACATCCACTTCCTCACCCAGTTCATCAATCCAACTTCATACCTTTGAGGCCTCTCCAATAACCAACCCAAAATCTCACGCAAATTTTCATCAAATGTCTCAACCTCAAGACTCAAGTACGTATTGAAACCCCAAAGGTCTCCCCTCTAACAAGCAGCCCTGGGAATCGAAGTATTCATAAAAGACTTCTTGTCATCTTTGGACTTGCAATACAATACCGGTACTCAACGATACCCCAATGTCGAGGCCTACGCTACTCAGTTTGGTAAGCACTTGAAGGTTGCCAGTGCTATCATAATGAATGGCACGCCAATAATTCCTGCTGCTGATGGTAACTGTAAATTGGAATTTCAAAAGAAATGGCTTGCTGCCCCAATGTCTCAGCATCTCTTGAACAGCTTTGATTGCCATTTGATTCCGGGTACTGGTACTTATGTAATCAATGCCAGTTGCAAAGTGAAATTTGATGAAAGTGGTAGGAACAAGTTGGGAGAAACAGCCGACTTGGTGACTGAACAAGGTATCAATGCCCTGAAGAATCGAATCATGTGGAGTAACTGGTTTGGTGTGAATTTGGTTTTGGTTGTTGATGAGATTGTGAGTGCGAATAGAGTTGGGGAGTTGATTAATAGTTTGAATTATAGGGTTACGTATAAGCCGGAGAATAGTTTGGTTGAAATATAGAGCTCGTAACGAGCGAAGCGAGTTACGAGTGGAGTGACTGATTTAACGAGTAAGCGAAGCTTACGAGTGGAGTGCGTGAGTTAGCGAATAAGCGAACGAATAAGCAAACGAATAAGCGAAGCTTACGAGTGGAGTGAACGAATAAGCGAACGAATAAGCGAACGAATAAGCGAACGAATAAGCGAAGCTTATGAGTGGAGTGACGGAGTTATCGAATAAGCGAGTTACCAAGTAACTGACTAACTCAACCGAATATGCCAGTTACAAAGTAACTGACCAACTCAACCGAATATGCGAGCTACCAAGTAACTACTCAACCGAATATGCGAGTTACCAAGTAACTGACTAACTCAACCGAATAAGTTCATTGACTGAGTTTTTGACTTGGCAGATTTGGGGCACTCTCATCCAACCTAACCTCCTGACTACAACTGACTCAAATGACCCAAAACACCAGTTTATCTTCTTGAGGCAGTGTCCAATGTATAATGCTGGTAACTTGAAGATTGGTAACTAAGTTAATCCATCACCAAATCAAGATTTGCATTATTACACCAATTGCCCTTGGGTTTTAAGTAAAGGGACGTTTATGTGTTGTACGATTATTTCCTGATTGCACTGTTAATTCCATGCAATGACTTTTGATTTCGTAGTCACCAAGGATTGCGAAACATTGTGCGAAAAATGGTGTGTGCGATTATTGTTTAGTTAATATAATTGATATATCGAGTGATTGTAGCTAGAAATATTGATTGGGCATGAAATGATTGAGCTATGAATCATTAGGTGCACCATAAGATACAAATCAGATGGAGTTTATCATTGAAACCAAACCTATTGGTGCTAAAATTGATAAGCTATCACTACTCAGACGCAAGAACGAACGAATGAACGAACGAACGAACGAACGAACGAACGAACGAACGAACGAACGAACGAACGAACGAACGAACGAATGAACGAACGAACGAACGAACGAATGAACGAATGAACGAATGAACGAATGAACGAATGAACGAACTAACGAACGCACCCACGCACTCACTCACTCACTCACTCACGCACGCACTCTCTCACCAATCATCTAACCCAACCTTTCATCAAGAGCAATAAAAGTCACCAAATGTTACAATTGACAGTATGAATACAATAATAGTACCAAATGATAGTCAACATCATTTGGACATGATCACTAACTATTTAGCAGTCTTTGCAATTAACACCAATTGACATGATCACTAACAATTCATAACACTTTGCAACCAAATCGGCCAATGTGTAGGATCCGGTAAGCATTGGTTACAATTTGTACTACTCTGATTGATATTCCTAGTTTTATAAGCCACCTCTACTCAAAGCGAGGATACTCAAGCTTCGTTCTGAGTGAGTGAGTGAGTGAGTGAGTGAGTGCCAACTTTTGATTTCAATACGTTGATTCGTTCGCTCGTTCGTTCGCTCGTTCGTTCGCTCGTTCGTTCGCTCGTTCGTTCGCTCGTTCGTTCGCTCGTTCGTTCATGAGAATGGCAAACTAACTGAACCAGCCGAGTTCTTGATTTCGTGATTTCGTGATTTCGTGTGTACGTGTATTCGTGTATTCGTGAGTACGTGTATTCGTGAGTAACAAATAAAGTGACTGAAGAGGACGATTCACAGATATTATTTCCGCAGCCATTGCTGTGAGTGGTGAGTGAGTGAGTGAGTGAGTGAGTGAGTGTGAGTGAACAAACTCGCTTAGCTCGTTTGAGAGTGAGAGTAAGACGAGTATGTAAGGAATGAAAGATTTTGAAAAGTATGAGGTTAGTTAGGAGGTGATATGAGGAGATATTTCCCAGCTGACATTGTTTGCCATATTAACTGAAAAGATTGCACTGGCTTAATCCAGATGAGGATATACTGTACTCTTCAGCCAAAAGGCTCACCAGGTTCAAAAATTCTTATTATAGTCACAGCAACGGAGAATGCTCTGACATGATTTGCCAAATGAAGAGTCCAAACCCTAAGCACTGAACAAGTAAATTACTTTGTATCAATGCTCACTCAAATGAGCAATTCGTATAACGAAGACGAACACTTCATACGAGTACTTCGTTCGCTCAAACGAGCAATTCGTACTGTGCTCGTAAGCGTTGAACAAGTTATTTACTCTGCATACAAAACTACAAAACGATTCAAATGAACAATCACTTCTATACGTAATAATAAAAGACAATTTCTAATAGGACATCGATTGGAGAAACCAAAGGAGGATTTGTCCTTGCTGGGGATTTTGTAGTCTACCAACATTTGCCTGTATATGAATCCGGATGTCATGACAATGCCCAGCCGTGCTAAAGCCAAGGTTGCATCAACCCACCACCAGCACCAAAGTACGGGTTGGAGGTGCTCCCACTCTTGAGCATACCGAAGTATGACCCATCACTTTCCTCTCGTATTTTATCGAGATTTAGAGTAGATATACGTTTTTGCGACGAATATGAATTTGATTTAGTCCAAGGGGATGAATATTCTGGTGGAGATTCACTAGAATGTCCTCAGAATTTATGCAGTGCGAGTCCTCGGAATTTATGTCAGCGGTGCGAGAATTATGGGGTAGACTCATATTCAAAACAAAAATTTAAGCTATTATGGCCACCATTTAAACCGGACCCATTTGGCTCTATATTTAGTTGGTAGATAGTGTGGAATATGTTGGATAGTGGTTTTCGATGATTTGATATGATGGATATCGAATGATGGATATCGTTGCGATTGCTTATGCTTATGCATCCTTGTTTAAGTGCTCCGTATAACTCATTACACATTCATTGATGAATATAATAAACAAGAATTTTCACCTCCTCCTTGTTCGGTCTCACGAGCTCACTTTGTTCGGTCACACTCACGAACTCACGAACTCACGAACTCACGAACTCACGAACTCACGAACTCACGAACTCACGAACTCACGAACTCGCTTCGCTCGTTCGCTCGTTCGCTCGTTCGTTCGTTCGTTCGCTCGTTTAAATATCATTCTCCAATACAAATTCCCCCAAGAGATCCCCTAAAAACTTCAAGCTGTACTCGCCAACCTCGCCCGACTCCCCACCCAAGGCCTTTACGGCCCCCACGATGTTGGGGGTGATAAAGTCGTAAAACACCACATCCACCATCCCGTTCTCGTTATTCTGAAACTGTACCGACTCCACCACATTAGGGACTGGGAACAGTACTACGGGCGTGTGGGGGGTGTCATCTCCATAGTCGCCAAAGTCGTCAACCGTTCGGTATCCCTTGGAGGTTTTTTTTTCAATATGGTAGATTGGATCAACAGGGACATTCCGGAACGCCACCTGGTGGGTATCTAAACCGAACCCATTATTCGTAAACTTTTCACCAAAATTTCCGTCTTCACTAATGTCTCCACCCATTCTGTCTCCACCATTCAACATAATATACCCATTATGATTCAAGTACATACCAATCTGGGAAGCAACAGCTTTCGGCACCTTGATATAACTCCACTTGTTTTCAAATGGTGATACAATATATTTGGTGTTGGTTGTGTAGGGACCCTTGTACAAGTCGTATCTGATGGAGCCAGTATTGATGATAATGATTCTCTCTTCGCTTACGTCCGACACGTTATCCGGCTTCAAGGTTTGCAAGACACGACTGGTCATCAAGTTGAATACACTCCTCTTGTGGTTTACAGGCACATAGTCAACGTAGTAATTGTTGTTCACTTGGGCTAGAGGTTTGTTCAAGTCCAATTGGGATGTAGTTTTGCGTATATGATTTGAGAGGGCAACTCCTTGTTTGGTGTCAAAGGTATCTTTGTGCAAGGTTGAATGATGAATGAAGGACTTTCTGTTAAAGTCAATGTACAGCCTACTGAAACGGTCCTTTGCATTGGATGATTGAGTTTGTAAGTCGACACTAAGCCATCCCACCGTCTCACAGTATCTTCCACTTTGAAGGGCTGAAGCTTTGGAGTCGAGAAGGGAAAAATCTCGGATATGGCTATGACCTCCAAAGTATTGAATGATGGTATTGGGGAAGTAAAGTCTCAAATGAGTATTCAATTCTTGGAGTTCGGCCCAGTCCTTGCTTACGGGAATATGTCCGATTACCACAATGACATCTGCATCGGAGTGCTGGAGTAGGGTTTGGTTAAACCATGGCTCGGTATGGATAACGTCTTTAATGGAGGTGACTTTTGTGTGAGGGTTGAATCTGGCAAAGTCGAATAAGAAAGCAAAGGCCAAGATGTTCTTCTTTTGGATCTCGGTTTGGAAGTATCGGTATTGGTTTCCAAAGGGGACATACGAGCCATTGGATACTTTGTACTGGACGTTGGATGAGATAAACCTCGGCCCGTACTTTGGTACAAGCGTATTGAACTCGAGGTCCGAGACCTCGGAGACGTATAACTCATGGTTACCTACAGCAACAAGGTCGTAGTCCTGGTGCATGAAGATTTCGTTGGACTCCACCCCGTTGGGTACGGTAACGTCGGAAAGCCCATTACCGTCGTGTCTGTCACCAGTATCGACAAGCAACAAGTCACGTCCTTCACGCTGGGCCTTTTGACGTAAGTTGTGGGCAAAGGAGACAAAGTCCCCCCAATCGGCCGAGTATTGTTTTTGGTTCTGATGTCCAGCATACCAACCATGTGTGTCTGTTGTGTGGAGAAAGTTTATATCCTTCCAGGAGAGGCTGCGAAGGTTGGTTGTTTCCAGTGGCGGTAGCTTGGCGAGGAGGTGATGGATGGAGACGGTGGTGATGAGTGCTAGAAGGAGGCATTTTAATAAGGGGGACGACATGATGAGAATAAGTAAATTAGTGTGAGACTAAAGATAAGAATGAATGTGCGAATTAACTATGCGAATAAACTGCTGCGAAGCAGCATAGGAGCGAAGCGACTTAGCTATGTGAATTACTGCTGCGAAGCAGCACTGGAGCGAAGCGACTTAACTATGCGAATAAACTGCTGCGAAGCAGCATTGGAGCGAAGCGACCAAATAAGGTGTACAAACTGCTGCGAAGCAGCATTGGAGCGAAGCGACCAATAAGGTGCAAAACCTGCTGCGAAGCAGCACTGGAGAGAAGCGACCAAATAAGGTGTATTAACTGCTGCGAAGCAGCATTGGAGCGAAGCGACCAAATAAGGTGTATAAACTACTGCGAAGCAGCATAGGAACGAAGCGACTACATAAGGTGTCTTAACTGCTGGGTACTCACTCACGTACTCACCCACGCACTCACTCACTCACTCACTCACACATTGCCTACTCACTCACTCCCTACTCACTCACGCATCCTGGGGCATTCTCAAACACCAGACTGATTGATCACCTTTGGCAATCACCTATCTGAACCATAGTGACACATTAAAGCTAATAAGTTAACCAACTCACAAACTCGCTACGCTCGTTTGTTACGTCTCTTATAACCTCCAACTACATCTAAGCCAGAGCTTTGCTTGTATACGAATACATGATATGAAATTGGTTTAATTGGAGGTGCATTCAATTGGTGAGCTTAATCGGTATTCGGTATTACCAAGCTGTTTCCAATATAGAGCAATTCAAATGGATATTATGAGAATCCGGTGCAGCACAAGTCCTGCATGCAACGACGCAATCTTACATGGCATTATGATTGCAAAACCATCGAATGAGTGTTATTGAATCTGATAGGTTGATAAGTATACTCTACACTAATATTGAATGCAACAAGTTAAGCAGAGCGTAGATGATGATACAGAGCATAGATGATACAGAGCGCAGATCATGATACAGAGCGCAGATCATGATACAGAGCGCAGATGGTGATACAGAGCACAGATGATACAGAGCACAGATGATACAGAGCACAGATGATACAGAGCACAGATGTACCGAACACAGATGATGCCGCAAAAACCACAACGGCCAATCCAATGATCAAAACCAATTGCAACCATCTCACTTAACAAACTTTGGATACGAAAAATATGTCAGCCAAAAATGCAAGCAGGTTGCAGATGATGAAAACCAATGCAAATATCAACATCAAGGTGTAATGTATGGTGTAAATTCTCTGAGTTTGGGCAAGATTGTCTGAGCAGAACATGCATGATATGTTGCTTGAAAATGGTGTATGTGACACCCAGGGGGAGCTTCAGAGTCGATCCCATACTGCTGTCGCGAAACTACGAGGTTGCAGCTGGGTAGACCACCCTAGTCTGCTCAATATAAACTATAAGATTGATATAATTAATATAAACAATTGGCTTTAAGTGTACTTTTCTCGCCTCACGATCTGGAGTTCCAACACATATTCTGCTGAAACTGTCAGTCATGAATAAAGAAATTGATAATGTGTCTAAAGGGAAATAGACATGGTGACTTATAGACATAGTGACAGACATAGTGACTTATAGACATAGTGACAGACATAGTGACTTAGCAGTCAAGGTGGCCCTTCATTCTCTCGCACTCAGTCGTATATCGTATTTAGTCGCACTCAGTCGCATACTCGCACTCGCACTCAGTCGTACACTCTCACTCAGTCGCACACTCATACTCAGCCGCACTCACATTCACTCGCTACGCTCGTTCTATGGCTGCGTATAACATTTCGTGAAAATCAAATGGCAAAACTAATCTTTGCAACCGAATGAGGAATAGCTTATTCTTTGGATTTACGAGTATTTTTATTCAGTGTCAGGTATACGACTTGGTATTACAATACTATAAAGGTGTAACTAATCTCTAAAGACCCATACCGCAATAATGGAACTCACTCACTCACTCACGCACTCGCGTTCTTATTCTTTGTTAATTTCCTCCTTTGGCGTAATGTTTCTTTACTCTTGAGTGAATGGTTGCGAAATGTGAGATAACGAAGCGAGTGAGTGAGTGAGTGAGTGAGTGAGTGATTGAGTGAGTGAGTGAGTGCGACAGTGAGTGCGTCAGTGCGTGAGTACGCAGCAGTTTATTCGCATAGGTAAGTCGCTTCGCTCCTATGCTGCTTCGCAGCAGTTTATACACTTTTGTAAGTCGCTTCGCTCCAATGCTGCTTCGCAGCGGTTTATTAGCATTGCCAAGTCGCTTCGCTCCAATTCTGCTTCGCAGCAGTCTATTCACATATTTAAGTCGCTTCGCTCCAATGCTGCTTCGCAGCAGTTTATTAGCATTGCCAAGTCGCTTCGCTCCAATGCTGCTTCGCAGCAGTTATTCACATAGTTAAGTCGCTTCGCTCCTATGCTGCTTCGCAGCAATTTGTTAGCATTGCCAAGTCGCTTTGCTCCAATGCTGCTTCGCGGCAGTCTGCTCGCAGCAGTTTATTCGCATAGTACAGACATTACTCACTAAACACTGTGGACAATTCTGACAATTATCATGTTCGCACTCAGACAAAAATCCAACATCCAATCATTTATTGGCAGCAAAAATATACCTCGAACATATCCTACACGAAAATATCATGTCTTACATTAATTATGTCTTACATTTCTCCTGCAAATTTACAAACCGGATTGGGCTCTTCTTCTGTCTCTTTCTTCAGAAATAGACAACTTGATACCCTTACCCTTTGGCAAGGAGACGTGAGGTCTACCAGCTTCTTCACCAATGACGAAAACGTTGTTCAATCTGGTGACAAAGGTGTTGTCCAAGGTGTCCTTGATGTGGACCAAGTCGAAACCACCTTCGTGCTTTTCTCTGTGGGTGATAACACCAACTCTACCCAAATTTCTACCACCGGTAACCATAACCAATCTACCGGTATCGAACTTGATAAAGTCGGTAATCTTACCAGTAGCCAAGTCAATCTTGACAGAGTCGTTAACCTTGACATCTGGGTCTGGGTATCTGATGGTTCTACCGTCGTGGGTGACAACGTATGGGATACCTCTCTTACCTAATTGAACCTTCTTCACCTTACCCAACTTGTAAGAAGCTTCTTCAGCGGTGATTCTGTGCACAGTGAATCTACCCTTGACATCGTACACCAATCTGAAGTTTTCGTTGGTGGCTTCCAAGGTGATAACATCCATAAACCCGGCTGGGAAGGTGGAGTCAGTTCTCACCTTACCGTCAACCTTGACGTGTTCTTGCATCAAGATAGCCTTGACTTCTCTACCGTTCAAGGCGTACTTGAGTCTGTTTCTCAAGAAGACAACCAATGGCAAAGATTCTCTCAATTTGTGAGGTCCAGCAGATGGTCTTGGAGCGTAAGCACCAGACAATTTGTCCAACATCCAGTGGGATGGTGCTGCTAATCTCTTCAAGTGTTTCTTTGGTCCTCTACCCATCTTTGCAAAGTTTACTTTGGTTTAATTTTTTTTGTCTGATGTGAGAGATTTGTTTTACTGCGAATGAAAATTTTGATATCGGGGGTATATGCAGGTGGAAAGTGAAGGGTGATCATGAGGGCAAAAGCCCTTGTGGTCACGTGTGGTGTGCGCAGTAGGTGTTTTGTTGGTGTGTGTTTGGTGTGTGGGTGACGTAGAAGTTGGTGAACAAAGATGAGAATACAGAATGATAGTACTTTAAGGAGGTGACTTGATAATGAAGTGTTGTTTTAGAGATAAATAAAATTTGTAGGATAAAGATGGTTATTGTAAGAGTTTGTTGAATGGGGTGTGATGTGTATGTGTTTTGGAGTTTTGATGCCAAAATGTGAAAATATGCATAGACATAGAATATGATAAAGATATTGATGAGTATATTACTGCAAAGCAGCATACGAACGAAGCAAGATTAATAGTGTGATACGATCGCTGCGAAGCAGCATACGAGCGAAGCGAGATTAATAGCGTGATACGATCGCTGCGAAGCAGCACCCAGCGAAGCGAGGTTAATAGTGTGAAACGATCGCTGCGAAGCAGCACTCGAGCGAGATCAACAACTCGACATAACCCTGCAATCACTGCTACGCTGTATATAATTACATAATTACTGGAACAAGTTACGATATGGCTGCACAATGGCTGCAAAATCGCAATTGTATCATTTATTCTAGAAGAACTTGAATTATGACAGTATCTGATAAACCTATACAGTTCTAGAGAAGATACCTCGTACGAGCGAACGAACGAGCGAACGAACGAGCGAAGCGAGTGAGTGCATGAGTACGTGAGTGAGTGAGTGAGAACGACCGACAGACTGAGTGAGGACGAAAAAACAAAGCGTATCTGAGTGAGTGAGAACGAAAAATAGACTGAGTGAGGACGACAGACTTAGTGAGTAGCGACTCTTTTCATGTAATGACTTTTTAATCAATTGGCCATCTCTTTATCATCAACATATCTGGTGAATACATGATTTAGACTAGAAACATCTATTAGCTATACAGACCTAGTATCCAAGCGCAGCCTAAACGATGACGCATTCCCAAGGAAGCACGCCATGGGGGTATTGGTTTTTACTATTGTCTTTATTGTTTGAGTTATTCTTTGGAGCAGCCATGTTTGAATGAAAGTGTGCAAGTTGCTGTTATTTATATTCATTTGAATAACCTTGGAGACCATAGGACCATCCCAATAACGAACGAGCGAAGCGAGTGAGAGAAATGAGTAAGTAGCGAAGCAAGTGAATAAGTGGCAAACTTTGGAGCGAGTGCGTGCGTTTTTTGAGGTTAGTTTCTTTGATCTCTATGTCTCCTTTTCTCACTCGCTTCGCTACTTACTCACTCACTCACTCGCTTCGCTCGTTCGTTATCACCAATATGTTTTCTGGTTTTATATAGCAGTTAGATTCAGATTGATAATTGCAATCTGGGTCAAGATGGAACAAAGAATCATGCCCTCGGTGGTGTGCGTGAATAAGTGAATGCGTGAGAGAGAGAGAGAGTGGAACTAATCTCCCTTTGGGACTCTTAATTTTGCAAGGTTACTTACTCAGGTACAAAGGATAATCAATTCGCTTATCATAAAGAATTCGCTAATCATAAAGAATTCGATAATCACAAATTCTACTCATAAAGAATTCGCAACTCACTCACTCACTCGCTTTGCTCTTTCTTCGTTCAGATAATACCAGTGATGTTAAGAGGAAAATACTGAATACAGATCTAATTCATATCACCCTACCCATCTAATATATTACCATAGATCGGTACTGTACATAACATCTCACATCTCACTGACTCGCTACGATCGTTAAAAGTTAATGCTGGTTTTCAAGATGAAACATATCATCTATGAAAAGAAAAGATATCCAATATATTAACCATTTCAATTTCATTTTCAGCCAGTATGAACATTTGCAATGATAAAATAGATTTGTAAGCGTTATAAAGTTATAGGCGCAGCCTGGTTAGGTGCAAGCGATACTAACAGATTATTACGTTGATGGTGGTTGAAGCTAGCACGTAGCTACTGTTACGAATCAGCTTTCAGGAAGTGACTATATTGTGTGAGCTATCAGGAAGTGACTATATTATGTGAGCTTTAGATGATAATTGCGTATCAAGTGTATACGTTAATTGCTTGGTTGGCTGGAGAAAACCTGGTGGTTTCAAAAATCTGTCTTATAACTCCTCAACTCTGTTTGAGCTATATCGAGTTAAATGTCCCCTTTTATCTAGTTAAGATCTCAATGAGTATCCTGATGTATTATCTGTGAGTACTGTCAAACTCAATAACCAATAATAACAATAGCTTGTATTAATGTTCCTAAACACTAAATAAATCACAACTAATCCCCAAGCTTTCTGGCTCAAAAAACTCGATTTGAATACCTGAATTAGTTACCGTCATAAGAAGGTAAGGATACCTTCTTATATAGGTAATCCACACTAATTAGAACCCCTGAATCCTAGACCCCAC
>JAKUAJ010000260.1:0-27690 GCA_030562865.1 Kodamaea lidongshanica (nom. inval.)
TGCTGCGAAGCAGTACTATAGCATTATTGCACTCGAACTCATAGTGCTGCGAAGCAGTACTATAGCATTATTACACTCGCACTCATAGTGCTGCGAAGCAGTATTAGACTCGCACTCATAGTACTGCGAAGCAGTATTACACTCGCACTCATAATACTGCTTTGCAGCACTATAGCATTATTACACTCGCACTCATAGTACTGCTTTGCAGCACTATCGAGCTGCGTCAACATCACCAAATCACCAACAAGCTACCCAGTTGCTACATTCATTAACGCACATTCCTGTCATACATATCATTGTACTCAATTCGTTTCACTTCACATTTGACCTCGCAATCACACTCGGATAGCCACTACAATAACCACACAAAAATTTCTATTAACGAAGCAAAAATCACCTCGCGGATCACCTCGCGGATCACCTGGCGGATCACCTGGCGGATCACCTACATTGACTCACCTCACATTACACATCCTATTCATCATTTTTATCATCCAAGATACCCGCCTCTTTAATCAAAACATCAACCTGGTCATCCAGCCAGATGTGATGAACAATCTTTTCTCCCTTCTTGGACAAGGTTGCAAACTCCAACTTTTCACTATTCAAGTTGGAGGATTCAATTGTCTTGGATAACACCTTCACGGCGAGCTTACATGCCTCCTCCAATGACAAATCATCTTTATAGTCTTTTTTTAACAAGGTTTGTGCCGAGGAGTTGTTTGACCCGATACTGGTTGCCTTCCATCCGGAATAATTTCCGGAAGGGTTGGAGGTGTAAAGTTGGAAATCATATCTATCATCAAAGCCTGCATAGAGGAAACTTACACCAAAAGGTCTCAAACCTCCGTGTTGAGTGTAACCTTGCTTCACGTCACAAATACGCTTGATCAAGGTTTCACAAGGGATATCTTCGTTGAAGGTTTTAAGGTATTGCTGAGATTGGACACGCATGTTGTTGACGAGAATTGAGGCGTCTGCAGTCATCCCAGCAACTGCACAAATGATATTGTCATTGATGATGTAGAGCTTTTCAGCTGAACCATCCTTGTCTAAGAGTTTGGATGTGACTTTTTTCTCGCATGCTAAGACAACTCCGTCTTTGGAGAGGATTCCGATGGCAATTCCGGCAAGTGAAATGGCTTCTTGGGCGTATTCGACTTGGTAGAGTCTGCCTTCGGGGGAGAAGATTGTTGTTCTGGAGTCGTATCTTCTTGACATGGGTGGCGTTTTTTAATGTGAGCGCGAAACGATTTCGAGCGTAGCGAGAAATCGTTACGATTGAAGTGGCGAAAACGATTTCGAGCGTAGCGAGAAATTGTTACGATCAAATAGCGAGAGTAGTGAGCGTTCATTGTAAACGTCGCGAGAGTGGTGTGAACCCCCCATAAACGCACGAGCGTAGCGAGTATTCATAAAAGACGTCACCAGCGTCGTGAGCATCCACATAAACGCACGAGCGTAGCGAGTATTCATCATAGACGTCATTAGCGTCGTGAGCATCCACATAAACGCATGAGCGTAGCGAGTATTCAATCGTGATGGTCACCAGGGTTGTCAGAATCCCCAGAAACACACGAGCGTAGCGAGTTTTCATCATATACGTAACGAGCATAGTGAGCATCCCTCATAAACGCACGAGCGTAGCGAGTATTCATCATAGACGTAACGAGCATAGTGAGCATCCCCATAAATGCACGAACGTAGCGAGAATTCATAATAGACCAGGGTAATGAGCATCCTAATATACGCACGAGAGTAGCGAGTGAGAGTGAGTGCGAGTGAGTGAGTGTGAGTGAGTGAGTGCGATTGAGTGCGAGTGAGTGAATCCGAGTGAGTGAGTGCGAGTGAGTGCGAGTGAGTGAATGCGAGTGAGTTAGTATGAGTGAGTGCGAGTGAGTGAGTGTGAGTTTGTGAGTGAGTGAAATTGTGAGTGAGTAAATGAGTTCGTGAGTGAGTGCGAGAGTAGCAAACTTTGAGTTCGTGGGTAAGTGTGTTCGTTCGTTCGTTTGTGATTTCGTAATTTCGTGATTTCATGTATTCGTTCGTTCGGTCATTCGATTGTTCGTTCGGTCATTCGATTGTTCGTTCATTCGATTCGCTCGTTCGTGAGTGAGTGAGTGAGTGAGTGAGTGAGTGCGTTCGTTAGTTCGTTCGTTCGTTCGTTAGTTTGTTCGTTCGTTAGTTCATTCGTTCGTTCACTCATTCGTTGGTCCGTTCGCTCGTTCGTTCTTTCGATCGTTCTTTCGTTCATTCGTTTCGCTCGTTCTTTCGTTCGTTCACTCGTGAGTAGCAAATAAAGTGACTGGAGAGGACGATTCGCAGATATTATTTTCGCAGCCAGTGCTGTGAACGAGTTCGTGAACGAGTTCGTGAGTGAGTTCGTGAGTGAGTGAGTGAGTGAGTGAGTGAGTTCACTCGTTCGCTTGTTCGTTCGTTCGTTCTTTAGTTCTTTAGTTCGTGAGTTCGCTTGTTCGCTCGTTCGCTCGTTCGTTTGTTCGTTCGTGAGTTCATGAGTGAGTGAGTTCGTTCTTGAGTTCGTTCGTTCGTAAGTGAGTTGGTGAGTTCGCTCGTTCGTGAGTTGGTGAGTTGGTGAGTTGGTGAGTTCGTTCTTGAGTTCGTTCGTTCGTTCGCTCGTTCGTTAGTTCGTTAGTTCGTTCGTTCGTGATTTCGTGAGTGAGTGCAAGCTTCTGAGTTCGTTCGTTAGTGAATAACTGACGGACTGACGGACTGACTGACTAACGGACTGACGGACTGCCTGAAGGACGGACTGCCTGACTAACGGACTGACGGACTGAAATACCTATCACAACACCAGAACCATCATACAATCTCACGTACTAATCTTTACCAATTAACGAGCGAAGCGAGTGAGTTCGTAAGTTCGTGAGTTCGCTCGGTCGTGAGTTTGTGTGTTCGCTCGTTCGTGAGTTCGTGAGTTTGTGTGTTCGCTCGTTCGTTCGTGAGTTCGTTCGTGAGTTCGTTCGTTCGTTCGTTCGCTCGTTCGCTCGTCCTCTCGTCCTCTCGTACGTTTTCGCTACTCACCCACTACCAATATTACATGTATATACTCCAAATACTAGGTAAACCTATAAGATTCAGTGATTATGGAAACCAAGACTTTAGTGACAGAAATAAATTGTTATGTTATGCAGAGACTAACTCAACGTCAAACTATATCTGTTGATTGGTTGAATTAGACCTCTCTATATAGTTATGGTTTGCAACTTATACAGTTTTCTCATAGTTGCTGTATAGCTCGTCAATAAGTAATCCGTAGAGGTTATATGAGGGGCTTGGGACTACATACGAAGGTCAAAGTCACGAGCTGTAGAGAAACAGTTTAGTTAAGAGGATCAAGAGTATTAAGGAGATTAGAAGGAATATCAGGGAGATCTTACGAGCGAACGAGCGAAGCGAGTGAGTGAGTGAGGAGTTCGTGAGTTCGTGAGCTCGTGAGTTCGTGAGTTCGTGAGTTCGTGAGTTCGTGAGTTCGTGAGTGAGGAGTGAATTCTGAGAATATGATTTTTACAACTCTAATTCTATGATTTGACTCACTCATTCTCGCTACTCTCTCGCTTCATTCGTTCACTTTCGCTCACTCATTCTCGCTTCACTCGTTATGAATATATATATAGATTCAATATTACGCACACACTCACGCACTCACTCACGCACTCACTCACTCGCTTCGCTCGTTCGAAACGACGATTCATACTTCAATAAAGACTCAACGCAAAGTTCATTCACGTATATAATTCTCAACACCAGTCACAAACAAGCTTCGCTTACAAGAACTCACTCAAAAGTTCGCACGCACTCAAGCACGAACGAACGAACGAACGAACTCCTCACTCACTCACTCGTTTCGCTCGTTCGCTCGTAATTCTCTAGGTATTAAAGCTCTCACACTGTTCACTTTTGTATGAGCATATCGAGCAAGCCTAGTTACCTTTGAAACTGGTACACCTTTGGTATGCGAAATGAGACTTTGGTTTATTGCAAGGTTGGCTTGAGGATTGAGTTATATGTAATAGGTCTTGCAAAAGGGTTTGTATGAAATGCTGAGTTGAATTACAACCAGGTATAGATATGCAGCGTAAGTGCCATACATAAATGCAATATCATTCCTTCATACGATGATGAACGAGCGAACGAGCGAACGAGCGAATTTTACCAAACACTTCAAAATGCAATCAAAACCATACATGATGGATACCAGGCTTTACGAAAATGAACTTTATGAGAAAATTGGTGTTGAGTAAAACACTCACCATTCCTGGTAACGAGCAAGTGAGTTTGAGGAGCGAAGATATTAGGTGCTAACCACCTGCTCATTCAACCAGGTGGTGCATATATATACCGCTCTTTCAAGCAATAAACAGCTAATGAACAAAATGCTATACTCTAACGAGTGAGTAGCGAATTCCTTTGAATAAAGACAATTTCTTGATTTCATACATCTTTTGATAGAGAGGTATCATATATATGGATGATACTGTGAGTGAGCGAAGCGAGTGAGTGAGTAGCGAAAATGAACGAACGAACGAACGAAGTGAGTGAGCGAGCAGCGAAAATGAACGAACGAACCAACGAACCAACGAACCAACGAAGTGAGTGAGCGAGCAGCGAAAATGAACTCATCCACTGACGCACTCACACTCGCACTCCCACTCCCACTCCCACTCCCACTCGCACTCACACACACTACTTACAAACTCGCTTCGCTCGTTTGCTCACACACCCACTCACTTACTCTTTGGTGAGCATTTCCAAGGTATTGGCCAGTTTGACAAGGGTCTGATCTTTGCATACAGGATTATCTAATACCAAAATCATAGAAATCATATACAGATTATAAAAGTTTGCTATTCACTCTCTCAGTCACTCAGTCTCTCACACGCGCTAGCATCAGTAGCTTATCTACGATTGTCAGTTCTAACCTTTATGACCTCATTGATATAATCCAATCCTAGACTTAACCATGATGTATACAAAAACTCAACTAGGAGATAACCAAGAGTATAGATTTTGTCGAGAGTACCCACCAACACATCCTTAGCCAATAATGCACAATAAACCAGAATTTCTTTTGAATTGATAAGAGGTCATAATGCGTTCGAGTGAAGGTCCACCAATATTACCAAGACCCACTTAAAGTTTGCCTCACTTTTATGATTTCTTTTGGACCTGTGCACTATTGTCATTACCTACAACCCCAACACAACTGACACTTTTTTTTAAAATCTTGTACAAAATGACCGAAATTGTCAAAAAACATAGGGTGCACAGTGGAATTGTCTGGGGTGGATTTCAATAGTTCAAATACTCAGCATCAACCACAACCTGTCCCTTAAACTTCATTGACAACACAATGCTCTCAATTTCAATAAAATTAACAAAACCCTTTTCCTCATACTAACCGTACACTTCCTCAACATACATAGTACCAAAAAACGACAACTGCAGGACTCGAACCTACGCGGGCAGAGCCCAAAAGATTTCTAATCTTTCTCCTTAACCACTCGGACAAGTTGCCTTGATGTGGTTTGAAAAGGCACGTGAAAGTTCCCCGCTGAGCTAGCAATAACGAGAAGGTTGCAGCATGTAGTTTTATACTCTTTGGTGGTTTCGAAACTCATAACAAACTCACACAGACATGCCAATTATATAACCTGCACCCACGCACTCACTCAAGTACTCATGCACTCACTCACGCACTCACTCAAGTACTTTAGTACTCACTCCTGCACTCACTCACTCACTTACTCACTCACTCGCTTCGCTCGCTCGTTCGTTCGCTTCTACATTACGGAATCGGTAAGCAACGTAATTGAAACAGCACTTTGCAATCCAGGTTGCCAAAGATAAAGGTGATACACCGTACATCACCAAAGCCTATTATGGTGACAAAACACCGCATCCACATCACCCGAGCCTATTTTGGCGACAATACATTGAACGCTGGTTGCAAATCTCAATAATCGAATCATCAGATAGGATGAGAAGAGAAAACTAAGAAAGTCAAGAGGGCTGAGCGCGGCAAGGTTTTCAAGACATTTGGTTTTCGTGTGAGTGAGCAGTACTGATAGTGCTGTGTTATTTAGCTTTGTTGGTTTTGACCATATAGGACTGATTAGAGAGCTGTAACTTGACTCTTGATTGCTTTTCGAGTTGATGGTCATTATATACTCGACACATGCGACGTGTATTAGTTGCCGAATGTGACACTTGACAAGTGTAGTGCGGGATTCTTGACGAGTGAGTGAGCGAATTCTATTAGATGAATATAACCATTTATCAATACTGACATGAATCTTTTTATATTCCAATTACATTATAGAGTTACGATCTGGTGCTGTGAGTTTGGGTTTTAAGAATACTTTTATTCACCAGCTCATAAGATGAGTCAAATAGTCAATTATTCGCCACGCTCATTCGTTCATATCATGAATCAAACTCACTCACAAAATCACGAACTCACTCAAGAACACACCAGCTCACTGAAAAACTCACTCACTCACTCACTCACTCACTCCGCTCGTTCGTTAACTTTGATCGTTTCGGTACTATGTTACAGTATTGCTTTCATCACCCACTTGCATGGATATACCATTAGATTAAATAGATTCTAGAGATAAGATCACTAGGACATGAAGGCAATCTCGGTAGATGACAAATCCTTCACCTTCTTGACTTTATGAAAGGGCCTAAAATACTTTAAACCATTATATCATATATGGAGATGCTATGACCATATGAGTCATAATCGAAAATGTAGCTTTTGGATACACAGTTCTCTTGGAAAGATAAACCCACATCTACAAAGAGGTGTTGGGTTTAGCAAGTACAGCGTAAGGGGAATTCTAAAGTTGATTCTCTACGAATCCAAACGAACGAGCGAAGCGAGTGAGTGAGTAGTGAAATTATATGCATGCAATACTAATTTCTTGTATGACTTGTATCACTAACCTCAAACCTCTACAACCTCTACAACCTCCACAACTTTAATTATCTCATTAAGAAAGCTCCCCGATCTTTTAGTTGGTTAATATCAAGTTGCAATTCATCAGTATTAATAGCTTTACTCTTGGGTCATTACCTGTAATCATCTGAATCGGATACATCTACTACAAAGTTAAGGTTGATAACGAATAAAGTTTATATGAAAATAAGAGACTTCTTATCAATTTCACACCACTTGATTGAAGAAGTTACCAAAGCACATCAAAATTCGTTCCCAATATAGATGATTGTTAACGTAGGTGGTTGTAAAGCTACACGCTCGACTCAAATTTCCACCCCTATTTTCCTTCAGAAATCGCCTGTGTAGCGTAATGGTTAACGCGTTTGACTTCTAATCAAAAGATTCCGGGTTCGACTCCCGGCATGGGTTACTTTTTTATATGTCAAGCTAATCCGAATTCACAGCTAAGAACAGTCTCTATGGCAATCTCCATCTTTTTTCCATTAAATCCGTTACTTTAAAGCTACGAATGAAATATTACTTAATGGTTCACCAATGTATTTTTTGTTTTGTCATATTTTAGCTCCGGCATTACACCCCACACACCCTTCAGTTTCATATTTCTTTGTTCTTTGATCAAGAAAGGATATGTGGACATCAGTCAATGTACAGTTGGTGTATGTAGTCTGTGACAAGTATTGCGGTACAGGTCTTTAGACGTGAGACTTGGCTGAAAAAACGAGATTTTGCAACACACTTTGTTAACCTGAGCCAAAGTACTTCTACAAGGTATGTATAGAGAAAAAGAGCAGAGAGTTATTGAAGTTGCTCTTGATGGTAGATGGTGAGAGATGGTGAGAGATGGTGAAGAGATGGTGTGTATATCACTCTTCCATACAGAGTTGATCTCACATCATGAAGACAGAACCATACTGCATTCGGTTTAAGAGAAATGAGACATTAAACTATTCACTTGATATAGAAGCGTAAGCAAATTCGCAACACATATTCTAAACAAGTAGATTGCCACTCCTCTAGCTTGATGGATTCATTGGTATAATGCCTCAAATAGCTATAGATATGGTAACATGGCAAGATTGAGTGTCCTTGGAGAGAGGCTATTCAATGTCACTGTTAACGTTTTGTTCAAGTATATTATTCAATTGTAGCTCTGGTGATTGTCGTCAACAATAATATGATCTTACGAGCGAACGAGCGAAGCGAGTGAGTGAGGGAGTAAGTACCTGAGTAGCGTACTTTTGAGTAGCGTACTTTTGAGTGAGTGAGTGCGAAAACGAGCAAAGTGAGAGACTGCGTGACTGAGAGACTAAGTGACTGCGTCTCAGGGGCCCGGAAGATATTATCTTATTAGTAAAACTAATGTACGAAAAACAACTTAAACACCAGAAGTAGTTAACTATATATATGTTAGCGGTATATTATTATATTGAGTGCAGAAAAGGTGTTCGATGGGACTTTAATGACACTGACACTTTCATGGTACTGACACTTAGATGCTCCACCAAACAAGAAATAACGTGAAAGACCATTTCGATGTCACCTTTGGCGTTGCTACCATCATTTTTAACTGTCCAATGGAACTGTAAAGACCCATACTGCAATAATTTAACGATCCAACTGGTGGTTAAGTACCAAAGTCAATCGAGCGAAGCGAGTGTCAACCTTATGAAAAAATGAGTGAGTGAGTGACTAAAGTTGTGAGTGAGTGAGTGATTACCATTTTCTTGTATTTTCACTCACTCACTCACTCACTCACTCACTCACTCATTCACTCACTCACTCACTCACGCATTCACTCACTCACTCACGCATTCACTCACGCATTCACTCACTCACTCACTCACTCGCTTCGCTCGTGCAGGATTCTATGGGTATGAATAAGGCAGCTCATGTATGTTAATTCAAGAAATGTACCTTGAATTACTCTGGAAAAGATTTCAAATAAAGGCTAGCTTAAAGACTATGCTCAATAATAGATTATGCTCATTTGAGTCTTTGACATCATATACGCAATTTCATCTATTGCATACTATTTCTTCATCTACAATCTACATTGCAGACTTGACCAAAGGTATTGGTGAGCAACCAAGTACTCTTAATGTGCATGGTGCAAGAATCACATGATATGTTTAGCTGTTTAAGAAGTCATGTTAAGAGTCGACACGTTGAATGACTGTAATGCACTGATTTTTCGAGATTATGTTAGCTCACCACATGTGAACATGTGTAACATCATTACTATTGTAAACGCAAGTCGTATACCAAACAGAATAGGTTGGGCATCTTGCCAAATAGTATTTCAAAGCTGTCAAGATCAAGTTTCAATTCAAATCTAATGCGAACATATACGTTTGGTGCATACGAGAACCGAAATCATAGACATCAATATTGAATATATCATAATAATTAGTGTGGAGTCTTTAATATGTATTACATCATACTAGGCATACTCGTATTTCTTGTACTTGGCTAGCTCTTGAACTCTCAAAATGATGGAAATTACGTAACCACTTTATCGTACTACACTGACATAATTGCTTAGTTGGATGTGCGATTGGATGTAGGATTGTATGCAGTATTGTACTATTCACACCAAACAACAACAATTATGAGTTTAAAGCAACTATAATGAATTCATAAAGATTTTGAGTTTGTGAAGCTACTTTTATAGAGTTTGCTATGTGCTCAGCAGTTACTCGAGCTGTGTGTAGTTGGGCTGTATGTGCTCGGGTTGTATGTACTCGCGCGGTAATTACTCGCAGTATTTCCTCGCAGTATTTACTCGCTTCGCTCATAAATACAAATACTGATCTATGAAAGTCTTCTTCAGCTCACTAGACACCCCAATAGGCTACACCACCCCCAAGTTCCCCTCATTATTCTGGCCCTTAGGAAGGGATCTGCCTCACTTTGAAAGATCCTTCCTCTACTACTCCCTTGATGTGTGGAAATTCACAGTCTTTTGGTTTCTCATAATCTACGGTACAGTCTACCTTCTAAGTGGATCCTTGGCTGTATTCAATATCATCCAACATAACATACGACAAGAGAAAAGCACTCATCTAAGAACACTGAAGTTCGGAACACTGTCAATCTGGCTCATGTACATCCTCGTTGGCCTCTTTAAAGGTTTTGTTGGAGGATCGGTGATTGGCTTGATTCTTGGTGCTATATACAGGGCAGGGGCTATACAAATGAGTACATGGATTCCTTTTTGCTGGGCCATTGCGGGGATGTTGTTTGATGTGATGAGTTCGTTTGTGTCGAGTAAAGTGATATTGTAAGACATAGTACGAAAGTACTGCGAAGCAGTACTATACAAATGACTATTGAAAGACATGGTACTGCGAAAGTACTGCGAAGCAGTACTATACAAATGACTATTGAAAGACATACAACTGCGAAGTAGTACTATACAAATTACTTTCGAAATGAATATAAAGTACTAAGCATCACTATGTTAAGGATTACTATAAAATGATTACTAAGCATTTCATAGTGTATGAATCACTATGAACAAGTACTATGAATATGTACTATGAATATGTACTATGAACAAGTACTATGAACAAGGAATATTACCAAGTACTAATCACCTCTATCAATCACTATCAATATTGTCTTGACAAGTCTAGGAAATGATCACGAAAAAATATCCAAACAGTACATACAAAGCACTAGGCCATTACACCAAAACATTTGCATACCCTGTGAAGCTCAAATGGACACTATTGCTATCACACAAAACTATGAGGCCATTACAATCAAATTGACGATAGCAAATGTGACCAAAATTAATTAATGATGATGAAATCTGGAAATTGACTTTGATACAGACGAAACGAATCTTTTACCAGCAAAGATATACTGATTGCTTGATCAGTAGTTTTGTGAGTACTATAAAGGTGTTACATAAGACACAGAAGACAAGACAGAAGCCACACACAACATAGCCACACACAACACAGCCACACAAGACACACAGGAGAAATGCAGATGTAGAACAAATCACATCAACTGCATAAAAAACCCCAATTTGCATAGAATCAGCTCAGCAGGCATCCACAGAAATAGGAGGTCAATTGCATCAAGCCTTGAAGAATTTTTTTTCACATCCAGAAACATACCAACTAGCTGTAATTGGCATTTAAGTATTAATTTATTTCTTGACTTATAGAACACGGGCCGTTGAGGCAAGTGAGTGGTGTAGTGGGAGATTGCGTGCGAAATTTCTCACCTGCTCTACCCGCACCGCAGAAATGGAAAAGACCCGTACCGCAATAATGACCAACAAAACACCTGGAACTCAAGATTTCAGGGTCCCGTGTTTCGTTGTTAGTAATGGGCCAGAATGTACTGGTTACACTTGGTGTATTTGTTACGATTGCATTACGTTCAATATATGTAACAAACGGTCAATAACAAACGGTCAATAACATACGGTCAATAACATACGGTCAATAACAAACGGTCAATATTTGTAATATTAGTGTCATGAGTACACACCTTAATCATATCTGTAAACCCTACTCTGTTTATAACTTGCACTTGCAAATCACTTGAAAATTCTCAATATCCACCTATGTGTGTTGTAGACCTGGCTCTTCATAAACGTCCGTGTGGGTCTGTGTGCAGGTCAAGGCATGTTTATTGGGTGCAACTATGCCCTCAACATTATTTGGAAGCTGCTATGATGATATGTCATGCCAGAGTATCCATTTGAGGTGTACAATTTGGTGATGTGTTATCTTCAAACAACTCATAATTGAGCTTCTCCATGCACTAAACATAAAGGTAGAAATCGTTGTACAAGTATAGACATCATAAAGATGGTGAATGAAATACTCAAATTGTGACATCACAACAGTTAGTGTTGAATTTGTAAAACTCACATTGACATGAAAAGGATATCATGCTGAGCGTGTTCTCTCGTCACGCTCGCTCATTTCACGCCACCTATTTGGCGCTTACTCTTTTCGCGCTCACTCATTTCACACTCAATGATTTGGCGCTACCCATTTCACATTTGACGCTACCCATTTCGCGCTACCCTCGTGATTACGCACGTGATTACGCAATCAATCACTCGCTATGCTCGTGATTAATTGAGTCAAGTACGCTGATTATGAACTCCTTTCAAATCCCCCTTCAACCACCATCATCACCCACCCCACACTCCCCAAGCCCAATCACAGAATCAATCGATGCCCTCATAGCATCCTCCACAATCCTCTCTCTGGAAGAGTCCCAAAATCTCCTTTCCCAAATCATCACAGCCATCCCCTCCATCCTACACTCCCAAAACTACCCTCTGGGAATCCATCTCCTAAGCAGCTATGCCTTGGTGGCCAAGTTCTCCCTGCAGCCAATCTCCATCACCGAGCTCAACAATGCCCGCTTCGTCGAGTTCTGTGCCTATCAATTCCTCATGCACTTGTGCCAAAGCATCTGGTTTAAAGACCCTTCCGAGGATTCAGAGGACGATAGTGATGCAGATAAACTCCTCAAGTCAATCTACAAGAAAGCCCTGCTCTACTACACTAAGAATGAGGCTCTTTTCAAGCTCCAGCCAGACTCTCTGGAGAATACCATGTTCACAGTCATAAAGCTACTCCGCTGTACGCTCCTATTCAAGCGCTTGAAGTTTGTGGATTTTTGCCAGGAGGTCAGCGTGCTTCTTAGTGAGCCTCTAACAACTCTGGTGTTTTCTCAGTTGCCTGTGCTACGCTCAAAAATCATCTCGCTTTACTGTACGGCCTTGGTATTGGTACGACCTTTTAGTGAGCTCTCTTTACAAGATCATTCAGATGACTTGGTGGACCTCGTTACTGTGGACGAGTCCACTTTCGAAAACACCCTTTACACCCAATTGTTGGTACCCATATCCCAGGGCGAAATGGATACCGTCGTTACATTATTTGCTTCAAAGAATTTCGTTCGGGATTACACCTCCGAATTGGGATTTGCGATACCCAAGATGCGTAATCGCAAGTTTGTAGGGTACGTGGCATTCATTGTGGAGTTGAAGAGCACATTACTTTTGCTTACAATGATCTCAAGAGTGCCCAGGCTCAAGTTTATGTCCATGTTGGGGTACCAGGATTGTCTGGAGAGTATATTGGCTGAAGTTCATTCTAATGTCATTTTTCTCATTTCTTCGTTGAGTTTGGGCAGAATTGGAATTGGGTATGATGTGGATGCAGATGTGTATGTTAATAGTGGCAAGCGACTTGGAGGGTTTGAGGAGGATATGGATGAGTTTACTGGGGAGGTTCAGAGTGAGGGTATTGCTGGGGTGTTTCGGAGTGCTTTGGTGGAGATTTATTATGGGTAGCGAACGAGCGAACGAACGAACGAACAAACGAACAAACGAACAAACGAACGAGCGGAGCGAGTGAGTGAGTGAGTGAGTGAGTGAGTGAGTGAGTGAGTGAGCTGGTGTTTTCGTGAGTGGGCTCGTGAGTTTGTTAGTGAGTTTGTATGTTTGTGAGTGAGCTGGTGTGTTCGTGAAAGAGCTCGTTCGTTCGTTCATGGTATGAACGAACGAGCATGGCGAATACTTATTATTTGACGTATCTTATGAACGAGCCTGGCGAATAATAATTCATTCTGGGTATGGCACTTTCGCTGTACATCTACACATTTTTGTCATTCAACTCAGCATTTCAGACAAACCATTCGAAAGTCGTCAATCATTGCAATGATTATAACTTAATCCTCAAGCCAACCTTGGAATACATCAAAGTTTCATGTTGCATACCAAAGGTGTGCCAGTTTCAGAGTAGGTGTATGTGAGTAAACTCGCGTGAATAGGCAATAAACTGCTGTGCAGTATAACGAGCGAAAATAGTAACTATCCAAAAACCCAATCTTTGTAGTTAAGCGATCAGGTGATCAAAGCATTACACATAACGTGTGTTATAAAAAATGATTAGTGATTGATTATGTGATACATTTATGGGGATATATTGGACTTGCACTTGCAATTTCAGTTTAATCACATAGAGCGTTATATAGAGCATCACAAAGAACATCACATAGAACCTCACAACCTCACATTGTGGATCCTATACATAACATATTGGAAATGTACAATAAAGTCTACATTAACTATGACGTATACTCCATGTAAATCAAGTATCAAATTCAAGTGTATGTGAAATCACTTTTCACATACAAAACCACGTTGCTTCAATCAGTAATGCGTGATGAGTGATGACATGATTTGATTCTCAGATGATGAGGACGGTTTAATGCACTTTAATCGAGTAGTATATTGATAGTGCCATTGATGTGAGTTGGCAAGTGTCGTGTGTAATTTAGCATAATAGTGATGTCTCGCATTGGCTTGTTAGCTGTTCTGGCTAATCCGCGTGTTTTAAGATACCGATTCATGCATCCTATAAACTGACATAGTTGCTTAGTCAGTGGATGTATTGTAGTGATGCCACCAAACAAATGTAATAGAGCAAGGAACTACATACGATAATTTGTATAATGCTTGAAAAATCGCTAAAATCAGCAGATCAACCATTGGCCAAACCATTTGTTGCTTCTGAGTAGCCAAGTTTGATCACCAAGCTCGTTCATCAAGCTCGCTCATTAACTCTATATGTGAGCTTACACACACTTCATTCACTGGCTACGCTCGTTTACTCTTTATACATTGACACATATTGTGATAATTAAGAGTAATTACTATGAAAATGTACTAGAGGTTAATTTATTATGTCTTCCAAAGGTTAATACCAGCAGTCCACAGTGATGGATGGATTTACACTATGTTGATATTCACCATGTGTTGCTGACCACCAGGAGAATTGTGCACAAGTCAGCACCGTACCTAATAAGCTATTACAAGTGAATATGAAAATATAAGGGAGGATCAGATTGGATGATATAGCTGCAAACATGTAATTGCATATGTAGTGATGTATACAATTATATATAGTTGCAATTGTAATTAGACATACAATTACGTGAAGTCACACACACACACACACACACACACTCATTCACTCACTTATGCAGTCACAAACAAACTCGCTTGGCTCGTTGGTTCTCACTCACGCAGTCACCAAATGGATACATCAGTTAATTATAACCACGCCAACTTTTCGCAGAAGCCAGAAAATCCTCTTCAAATCACTCCTCATTATAGCTGTACTTGGGTTACCACTTTCAAACGATGGTTGGACATGGCTAATTGTTTGGCAATCAACATCTGTTAAGCTCTGATAGCCAACTCTTGTATTTATCAATACACAGTAATGGCCAGTTGGTCAGTAATGAAATTATTCATACGTTACTCGCTTGACTCGTTATTCCCTCCCACGCATATTCACCAAGTTGTTCACCAAGCTTGATCATGTAAGCTCGCACACTCTTCATTCTTTGCATGAAGGCACACAAGAATATGCATAGAAGGCAAGACTACACATTTAAAATCCACAGCACAACTATCCCGAACACTTGGCTTGCTACGCTTTCTCTGTTGCTTTCACGGATCTTCATTTCTAGGTTGTGTTATAGTTTGGAGAGTTTTGTTTGATTGTATGAGGTTGTAATATGGCTCGCGAACGAGCGAAGCGAGTGAGTGCGTGAGTGAGTGCGTGAGTGAGTAGCGAATTTCTAGAGTCAATGAATAAGCTCGAACAACGGGATCATTTTTTATTTCGTGCATTTGAGTCAGTTTCAATTGTGCATACTCCTATACTTGTTGGAGTGAGTAGTGTAGTGGGAGATCATCAGCACTTTTGAATCTCAACAGAGGATGGGTCAATACATGCATCGCAGATGTAATTTTATTCCTTTAGTACACGCGTAGGTTTCATGGCCCATTCTTATCAGGAAGTTTGGCGGTGGTGTGTGGTAAAGACACTATACACGACAATTGCATATGGGTGAGCAGGAGTTCATGAGTGGGTGCGAGTGAGTGGGAGGGTCTGAGTGCGAGTGATTATCCACCTTCAATGTCATACTTCAAATAATGAGATACTACACCAAAACACATCAATAACCAGATTGGTGCATTCCGAAACAGCGCACTCACTCACTGACGCACTGACGCACTCACTCACACACTCACGAAATAACGAACTCACGCACTCACTCACACTCTCTCGCTCACTCACTCACGAACTCACGAACTTACGAACTCACGAACTCACGAACTCACGAACTCACGAACTCACGAACTCACGAACTCACTCACAGACTCACTCTCTCACTCGCTTCGCTCACTCGCTTCGCTCGTTCGTTCGCTCGTTCGTTCGCTCGTTCGCTCCTCATATTATTCGTATTCAAACAAATGCTTCTATTGATATGTTAACTTTCTTATTTTGGTCATCTTCCTCTTGATTTTCGATGTCATCTACTTTATTCTTTGATTTGGATGGCAAAATTCTCATCTATATGGTGGTCAGCCACTACACTACTCACTATTGATGGATGAGAGACAAGAATATTATTGTGTTAAAGCAGCACTTGATAGCAACTTTGATAGTCTTTGATACTTTAAGCAATAATCACATTATTCCAAAGAATGAAGCCGAGCATAAGCCCGTACCGTAATAATGGAAGAAACGGGTACGTAGAGGCTAATGTTCCATTCATTCACCTTCGGCGAACATAAAAAACACGGTCGCTTAAATCAGGAACATCCAACCACAGGCTTAAATTACCACAACGGGCGACGAATGGTACTGCGAAGTAGTAATCTAATTGAGTGAAACCGGGACGAAAATTACCACTTACCAGTACTCGTGAGACCGGGGCGAATAGCACCACTGTACTTCCAGAGCGTGTGTAGTAATCTAAATGAATGACACCCGGAACAAAAACTACAGCTTCGCAGCACTATCCATGTATAGTATTTTAGTTCAGTCGCCTACTCATGAACGGAGTAACGAAGTGATCTTTCAATCAAATGAACAAAGTTACAGTCTTCAATCAAATCCACAAATGAGCAAACTCACTCCGTTCGTTTGCTCGAACGAACGAACGAACAAACGAACTCACTTTGCTCGTTCGGAGCAATTTCAGGTGGAATTGCAGGTTGACAAAGTTGGCGTATTTGCCAAGGATGGAAACCATCGACAGAACAGGCTACCAATAGGGGTGTACCATAGAGGTATACCAGTAGTGAGTATCACCTCAATGCTATCAAGACGGCGGCGGTTGTCATAAATAACGTATATGACCTGATATTTGTCATTTCCGTATACCGCTAACAGAATTCGCACTCACTCGCACTTATTCGCACTCACTCGCATTTATTCGCACTCACTCGCACTCGCACTAGCTCGCACTCACTCGCACTCGCACTAGCTCGCACTCATTCGCACTCAAACTAACTACTCCCTCACTTCGCTCGGAGTGAGTAGTGTAGTGGGGGACCAAGCAACAAATGTGTCACATGAATGATTGATTATTGCGTAACTTTATTGAGTAACTTTGATATGAGTGATTTCACTAAAAAGACAAGTGACTTTGTACAGTAACTACTAATGTCTATTTTGTTTTGCATAAACTTTTCATTTTTATTCAATTTGACTAGTTATCAAGTATACAAGTAATGAATCACAAAAATAAACGAACCACACACACACACACACTCACTCACTAACTTACTCACTCACTCACTCACTCACCAGCGAGACAAATCTGTTAGGTGAGCATGTCTCGCTCAAGTGTCGATACACACGTCGACACTACACACACGTGCAGTGTCGACTGTGAACACATAAATTAGGTACATACACAGGAGGTGGCCACATATAGAGCCAACTGATAGAATCAACCTCTAAAGATCCACACACGTGTAGTGTCGACGTGAACACATAAATTAGGTACATACACAGAAGGTGGCTACATATAGAGCCAACTGATAGAATCAACCTCTAAAGACCCACACACAACTCACACACTCACTCGCTTCGGTCGTTCGTTCGCCAACGATGGAAACCATCGACAAAATAGGCTACCAATAGGTGGTGTACCCTAGAGGTATGCCGGAGGTGGTTATCACCTCTACACCAGTTATGATGGCCACTGCCGTCATAAACAAAGTATATGACCTAATATTTGTCATATTTGTAACACCAACCATAACAAACCCATTACCAACAATATAGACCACACTCTAAAATCTTGCGTTCGTTCGGTTTTCAAAAACCCTAAATTAATTAAATCCTGTAATGAACAATCATCAACCCAACCCAATCGTTCATCATTCTTAAGGTCTAGTTCCTTTGGAAATTTAACAACCTCCTCTCCAAACATTTCTCCCCTCTTTAAAAAACAACACTCGTTTTGTATTCGACACAAGAACACATTATATTTATTATGCAACTCATCTCCAAGAGTCACAGTACTAAAGGCTTTCCAAAAAAGGTCAAATTGATAAAGATCATTCCTGATGAAAGTCGTCATTTGATAATTTCTAAAAAACCGTTCCCCAGCTATAATCTTATATGTACTGGATTCATTACAAGATTTAGCCTTATATAAAGGCAACGGGACAATCATGATGTCGAAATTGTGTAAGTTGAGAAACTTTAATACATCATTCTCATTATCGGATCCCATAACTGGCTCAAATGGATTATAACGAATGTTTATACTCTTGACACTAGCTGGTAGTTTCAAGTCATTCAAACATTTCACCTTATTGGAATACAAATCCAACTCTACAAGTTTATTAAGATACGTCACGTCCAACCTTTGAATCTCATTACTTCTCAATTTTAATGTCTCAACATTGCTTGGTACGATCAATGTTGTTAACTTGTTAAAGCTCAAATCCAAATACCTCAAGTTGGGTAAATCCTCATTGAAATTTTTCAATTGGCTATCATATATGGTTAGATTAACCAAAGTTTTTGGAAGATCATTTATATCCAACGGACCATGTAATTGTCCAGGAAGATGACTTGCTTTCCCGTGAATATCGTAAATGATTAATCTTTCAAGCTCGTTTGGAAACGTAAACTTGCAACCTCTATTGAAACGTTGAATTTCAATACTTTTGAGCTTGAAAAACCGAGAAAAATCATACCCACGGATTTCAGCATACAAAAATTCGCCATACAAGTGGTTCCAAGAAAGGGTTAACTCATAATCGCCAACCAGAATCAGGTTAACATTCAACTTCTCTATTTGAACAGGTAAATAGATTCTATGAAGTTTCATTACTGTCACTTTTTTCAAATTGATCAAATATCTTAAGTCAAGAGGGGCCAATTCATTACGTACTTCAAATTCCTCTAATGTGATGGGTAACTGTTCTGAACTTTCAAATCTAGTTATCTCCAAGCTCAATGTGCGGAGCGTTCGTGGTAAATATTTGAAATCCAATTCATTAGTATGGATTCGCAATTCGGTAACCAGAGGTATTGAACAGTCAATTCTTACGTTAGTCAACCTCAATTTACATAAAGACTTTGGAAGAGTTAAATCACTCATTTTTTCCCGCATTTCAATCCAAATGGATGTAACATTAAACTTCAAACTTTCAAGTTGATGAAATGAAATTTCTCTATTACGACAAATTTCAACTTTATAATCCAGTAAATCCCAACTTTCATGAACATCATACCATTCAACAACCAAAGTATCTGGCTTGAATCCCCTCAAGTATGGAAACACTTGTGGTGCAACTAGCGTGTGGTCTTCCTGAGGAACAATCAATTTAGGTCCATAAAGCTGATGAATCACGATTCGAGAAAACATCTTTTGTCTGGCTCGAGCTCCAAATGTTGGATGCTTAACTAGGTTGGAGCAATCAATCGGTGTTAGATGACTCACTATTATCTGTATGATATCATCAGGAAGGTTTTGAAATATATTCATGGTTTACTTCTACAACTTTTGTACAAACGTTTTCAACTTTTATACATGGAAGTCTTGGAAGAATTGTGCTTGCTCTTCATCCCTGCGTTTGGTTGCATATTCCCTGTAAAATTACGAGCAGTACCGCACTTTTTTCCTATGCCCCTTTATTGCTCATTGTGAAACTACATAGGGTAATACGATAGAAAATTATGGGGATTCCTCGTATGTGTTAATTGTTTGGGAATGCATCAATGATTGATGAGTTTGGTTTAGTGTCTGGAGGTATCTCATAGAATTCGCAGTCACGCACGAACGAACGAACGAGCGAGCGAGCGAACGAACGAGCGAACGAACGCAGGATTGACCGCAAGAATGAACGAACGAATGCAGGATTGAACGCGAGAACGAACACACGAACGAACGCATGAAAGAATGCACGAACCAACGCAAGCACGAACGCGAGAACGAACGCAATAACGAACGAACGGATGGACGAACGGATGCACGAACGAACAAACGAACGGATGCACGAACGGATGCACGAACGAACAAACGAACGGACGAACGAACGAACAAACAAACGCACGAACTCACCCATGAACTCACCCATGAACTCACCCACGATCTCACCCACGATCTTACCCACGATCTTACCCACGATCTTACCCACGATCTTACCCACGATCTCACCCACGATCTCACCCACGATCTCACCCACGATCTCACCCACGATCTCACCCACTCGCCCTCAATCATTCACTCACGAACTCATTCACTCACGAACTCACAAACTCACGCACTCACTCACTAACTCACTCACTCACGCACTCACTCACTCACTCACTCACTCACGCACTCACTCACTCACTCTCTCTCTCTCACTCTCTCACTCTCTCTCTCACTCACTCACTCACTCTCTCACTCTCTCACTCTCTCACTCTCTCTCTCACTTTCTCACTCTCTCACTCTCTCACTCACTCACTCACTCACTCACTCACTCACTCACTCACTCACTCTCTCACTCACTCGCTTCGCTCGTTTGTTCGTTCGTTCGTTTGCTCGTCCGTCCGTTCGTTCGTGTGTCCGTTCGTTATTTTCACATATGTGACAATAACTAACCAGCAAATAGATGGATCAGTGCCTGTGAATACAGCACTGGGCAATCTCGTGAGAAATTGCAGGTTGAAATCTCAGGGGGGGTCTGAGAGAACAACAGTAATTTTCGGTGACTACAATAGGGGCTCGGGGGGTACCCTATGGACACGCCAGTGGTGTAAGTCACCAAATCGCTAAGCGTAACTGCACAGGCAGTTATAGCAAGCGTAGGGAAGTATGGTAATATACCCTAATCTTAGCCATTAACCATATACCGCTAACATTAGCCAACGATGAAACCCATCGACAAAATAAGATACCGATAGGGGTATGCCCTAGAGGTATACCAGAGGTGAGTATCACCCCAATGATTTCATGACGGCAGTGGCCATCATAAATGACGTATATGACCTGATATTTGTCATTTCCTAATACCGCTAACAGATAGCTACTCACTCGTACTTTCACTCGCACTCACTCGCACTCACTCGCACGCACTCCCTCGCTTCGCTCAGAGTGAGTAGTGTAGTGGGGGACCACGCAACAAATGTGTCACATGAGTGAAATCGGTAAATAGACAGTCACTTTGTATAGTAACTACTATATCAAAAATGCCTAATTATTAGCTGTAAATTCCGGTTTTAAAGGGAACTAGGGCTTGCCTGGTCAGGCACAGGAGCGTTACTCACTTATCGTGGCAATTTGGTTATGGAGCGTCTGAATCTAGGAGTTAAGCGGATGGGGTAGGAGGCTATCCCGGATGTTATGATCGGCGGAAACAAATTGATCTGGTGGAATTTTAACCCTAGAGAGATAAATTTCGACCTTGGGGTAATCTTTAGACCTTCCGGGCGGTCTCAAGAGCCGGGAATATATTATCTTATTAGTATAACTAATGTACGAAAACCAACTTAAATTTCTAAACACCGCAAGTAGCTACCAATATATACTCTAAGGATAAGAGTCTTGTGGTTTACTTTCATATAGTGATACAAGTGTCGTAGGGGGTGCAGTGTCCGTGAACACAGCACTGAGCAATTTCCGGAGAAATCTCAGGCTACCATAGTTGGCAGTTGCCAACGATGGGAGCCAACAATGGAAATCATCGACAAAATAGGCTACCAATAGGGGTGTACCCTAGAGATAGGCCGGAGGTGGTTATCACCTCTACACCAGTTATGACGGCAGCGGCCGTCATAAACAACGTATATGACCTAATATTTGTCATTTCCGTATACCGCTAACAATAGGGGTATTGGTACGTGTACCTAATACACACCCCACTTGCTAACCGAAAGTAATGGGCACGATTACCTATCGTGCCCGTGGCAGCAACATAGGTCCTAGCACTTTGACCATAATACAGCTTACCAGCATGAAATGTAGGTACGCTAACAATATGACCTGATATTTGTCATTTTCTTATACCGCTAACAGATATGCACTCACTCGTACTCGCACTCACTCGCACTCCCTCGCTTGGCTCAGAGTGAGTAGTGTAGTGGGGGACCACGCAACAAATGTGTCACATGAGTGATTGATTATTGCATAACTTTGATATGAGTGAAATCGCTAAATAGACAGTCACTTTGTATAGTAACTTCTATATCAAGAATGTCTATTTTGTTTTGTCACTCACTCACTCGCTAAGCTCGTTTGTATGATCTATCACCTTAAATAGTTGCCCATGAATAGACCGTAAATTCGATACAAACCATATTGCTATTATGGTATATTCAACTGCGCTTCGTCTCCGCTGCTCATTCATATCGAGCGAACAAGGGAAGGAAACGAGCGGAGCGAGTAAGTAAGTAACTAGTATTAGCGGTACTAGTATTAGCGGTATATATAGGCACCACATGGTTAGGTACATCAGAGATTAATTCATCTGATTGGTGAATTGCTAGATGTACAAAGAGAAAATTAACACTTGGACTCTTCTTATATAAACACCCACTCACAATCTCAAAATCGCACTCACAATCAAACAATCTCACTCACTCGCTTCGCTCGCTCGTGATAAGCGCAGGCCCAGATCAAATAACTAGGAGTGTTCCTAGGACTACTGCTTCGCTATTGTAAAGCATCACTAGTTGAGAAAGTTTGTACACTACTCATACGACTCCTAAGCTCTTTATAATATTCTTAAACCTTTGCAGTATAACGTATACACATAGTACTGTTTCGCAGTACTATTGAATTCTTCAGCTCAATGTAACTGCTACGGTAACGTCTGACAGCTGACTCAAGCAGTGGGAACAGCAACACCACCTACACCCAACAATGGAGAATACACTCTAGTTTCAATTCCTTTATGAAAACCTCACTCGTGGTGTTGCTTCAGCGTTGGTCTTTACTTGATGACAAGACTCAAATGATCATTCTCTACATGAGCCAACAAGGAAATGAAACTTAAAGTGGCTGATGGTGTATTTGGTAGTATTGTCCATAGTATATGTAGTGTCCATTTGCCATATTCAATAGTGTTGATAGTTGTCAACCAGTGATCACCAGTACGAACGAGCGTGATAACCAGTACGAACGAGCGTGATAACCAGTACGAACGAGCGTGATAACCAGTAAGAGCGAGCGTGATAACCAGTACGAACGAACTGAGTGAGTAAAGTGGGTGTGATTAATGAGACCCCATATGAAAATGCAACAAACAATTGAGTTCTCTACCCACTCACTCACATTGATCGCTCTTGATGAATTCCAAGCCATTCTGGTTAACTTTCCACTATGGCACTCCCCAACAGACTGGAATTCCCGACTCTACCTACATATCCTACAGAGCTTTCAGTAAATGTTCTATTAATCTATAAGTGCTATGGTCACCCAGAATGAATGGAGCTAAGCTAGTTGGTGACCTCTTGTTATGTGCAGGTACCTGTACCTGGAGCGTGACGTAAGGTACGAGTCTATGACATCGGCAACAATAAATTACCCCTCGACTTTACATACAGTAATAAGCTTGCCAAAATCCGTTATATGCACAACGTTTTTGGAGCGACTGGGATATTATTTTGATAACCAGGATCATGTGTCCGAGAATGAGGAATTGGCGGAAATGGTCTAGAAATTGGTGGATTTCGAATGCTTGTTGATTGCAGCGTTTTAAGGAAGTTTGGAGCGTCATTTGAGTGGTTTTCTGGTAAGTACGATCTCCTTAGCACACTGATTGGTTGGTGCACGTTGTGAGTTGATTTTTTTGACTGGTTGCTTTTCGCCAGTAGGGTATTTGTATCGTCTCGATCGCTACTTTGGATCTTCGCGGCCGTTACTTTGATTGCTTCGAGGGTTACCATGCAAATTTCTTCTAGGATGCTTGGTAGTTCGTTTCGCTAACTAGTTCTCTGACGAGTTCACTCACTAGTTCACTCATTAGTTCACTCACTAGTTCACTCATTAGTTCACTCATTATTTCACTCACTAGTTCACTCGCTAGTTCGCTTCGCTCACTAGCTCATTCACTAGCTCGCTCATAATCTCCATCATCCTCAACCTCCCACCATCCCCATCAAACTTCACACCCAACTCCAAATCAATACCCTCCCCACCAATCAACCGCCCAACCAAAACACACGTCATCATCACCAAATAAACTCCGCAGTCGTCAAAATTCTCTTGCTGATCACACTTCATTTTCACAATCTCCACGGGCCTATGCACAAACGTCTTGGTGAGCCGTGTGGCGAGCTCCTTCACAGCGGTTCCATTATCTCCGTCATCCATGGAATCGTACACATACAATCGTGTCTCGAGTGCAGAGTACAAACATAAAGTCCAGTGGTCGCCGGCGTTAAGCTGGTCAACTTCCTCAGGGTCCACTAAATTGAGCGGAAAGAAGATGAATTTCAGTCGGGATATTTCCTTCATAGGGAGAGCATCCACCGCGCTCTCCACCGGGAAATGTAGGAATAAATGGACGAGTGCCGGGTAAAGCAAGTGGATTTGACCCAAATACAGTTCACCATTGTTGAGGATCTGATGGGTGATGAGTTCGTAGATAAAGGAAATATTGTTGTCATTGAGCCATTCTCCGGGGAGCATATGCTCGAGATCGGATGTGTAGATAGCCACCGAGTGGTATTGTAGGAGCTTACGTTCCGGGCCGTGTGTGAGCTTTGAGTAAAGGGATTTGATTTTGATTGCCGAGGCATAAAGACTGGTGTTGTTTGATCATTTATTCAGACGGAGCTGGCGTTGTTGACGACGTTCTCGACGAGCCTCTTTTCGTTGATGTTTGGATGGTTTGACAGCTTTCGATGAATCCGAATCATGGTTTTCAGTTATGTCGTTGGTACTAGGTTTGATTTGTAATCCCCAGTCCAATTCATCGATTCCATTGGTTGTTTGGGTGGTATCTATACCCTGGGACTTTGATCTAGGGGTTATCTTATGTTCATTTGCATCTATACAAAAACCCTTGTATTGGTTGTAAATCAACATTTGGAGAAGCCAAAAAAAAAATTACTCGTCATGACAGCCCGATTATTGACTCGTCACACGTCGGTACATCCTCGGCTCGGCCAGCCCATGCATGTAACCACGCCTCATTACATCAGGTCCCCCGGTGATATTACGTACGGGGTTTCTGCGGTGGAGTACTATCAGCGAAGAATGCGATTAGCTAAGCTCATGCCTACCAACTCCATAGCTGTGATTTTTGGCAACCAGATTCAGTACAGCTCTGGAGCTGTGTTTTATGATTTCCAGCAAAACAACAACTTTTACTATCTTACGGGATGGATGGAACCCAACTCTGTGGCTGTCATACAAAAGTTGGCTGATACGGGACTGGATCTGGATGTGATCTTCCATATGTTAGTTTCGCCAAAGGACCCTCGCGCGGAACTTTGGTCAGGTGCACGTCTGGGATTAGAGGGTGCGTACAATTTCTTTAATGCTGACGAGGTTGTTGATATTTCCAAGGCCAAAGGGTACTTGAAGCACTTGAAAGATAAGGCAAAGCATGTTTATTGGGATGATCTGAGCAATAACTCGTTAAGGAATGACCATGAATCTTCAAAAAATATCTTTGGATCTCGCAAGTTATCACCAATGATTGAAAAGCTTCGCTCGGTAAAGTCACCCTCGGAAGTGGCTGTGATGAAAGAAGCAGCCACCATTTCCTCCAATGCCTTCCACAAGGCCATGAAAAAAGTAGCCTCACCTTCTCCGCTAACCTCAGAAAAAAGCCTCGCTAAATTCCTCGACTACAACTTTGTTTTGGGGGGTTGCGACAAGGAAGCTTACATCCCGGTGGTGGCCAGTGGGGAAAACGCTCTCACTATACATTATACCAGCCACCAGGATCTTCTCTACGACAACGAGCTAGTATTTGTCGACGCGGGCGGCAAACTAGGGGGCTACTGTAGCGACATTTCGCGAGCGTGGCCCAACTCTCCGCACGGCTTCACCGACCCCCAGCGTGACTTATACCAGGTGGTTCTCGCGGCAAACAAGCTGTGCATCAAACTTTGCACGGGCCAACACTCTTTGCATCAAATCCACGAACACTCTGTCATGGAGCTCGCCCGCGGCTTGCGTCAGCTCCCAGGTTTTGCTAGCGTAACCAACCTGGAGGTGGCCAACGAAATCTATCATCATTACATTGGTCATCACTTGGGCTTGGACTTGCACGACGTGCCCCTGATTCTGCGACAAGTACCTTTGGTGGCCAACAACGTGGTGACCATAGAGCCGGGGTTGTACGTCCCTAAAAGTGACAAGTTTCCGCGCGCGTTTTGGGGTATTGGTGTCAGGGTTGAGGATGACGTTGTTGTAGGAGGTGAAGTGTTAACTGAGGCTTGTGTGAAGGAGATTAAGGATGTTGAGAAGATGACGGGGGGGATGAGTTGAAATGATGTATATATAGCATATCGAAGAAATTAGCATATTATCGGGACTGTACCACATTCATTAATCAAATGTACTGTAATTGTACAATTGTGACATATTATACAACACTTTCAACTTACCGTGGCATGTCTGGGTTACTGCAATGCTCTGACTAAGCATGATGTGAGTGTGTTTGTAATGTGTCCACCCAATAATAATTATTATTGCGGAAAGGTCCTTGTAGGCTACGATCATACCGGTAATTATTTTTGCGGTAAAGGTCTTTGAAGGCTACGTCCATACGGGTATTTATTTTGCGGTAAAGGTCTTGAAGGCTACGTACATACCGGTAATTATTTTTGCGGTAAAGGTCTTTGAAGGCCACGTCCATACCGAGAATTATTATTGCGGTATGGGTCTTTTACATTCATACCAGCAATCATAAAAAGACAAACTGATTTTATATAGAGGGCACTTTAAACAACACCTGGAGATGGTTCCACTCTTGTTCATTCATTCATTAATTGTAAAACTCCTCGTAATAGTTGATTCAAACTACCTGTACACACTTAGGACGACTAAATGAGTGCGTGTGTATATCTCAATTCTGTATTCTCTGTATATACATGATGAGTACGTGAGTGAGTGAGTGCGTGAGTGAGTGAGTGCGTGAGTGAGTGAGTGAGTGAGTGCGTGAGTGAGTGAGTGAGTGAGTGAAGAAAAATGAGTGAGTGAGTGCGTGCTTGAGTGAGTGAGTTTGTGAGTGTTCGTTCGTTCGTTCGCTCGCTCGTTCGTTCGCTCGCTCGTTCGTTCGCTCGCTCGTTCGTTCGTTCGCTCGCTCGTTCGTTCGCTCGCTCGTTCGTTCGCTCGTTCGTTCGTTCGCTCGTTTGTTCGTTCGCTCGTTCGTTCGTTCGTTCGTTCGTTCG
>JAKUAJ010000261.1:0-27506 GCA_030562865.1 Kodamaea lidongshanica (nom. inval.)
TGAATAAGAAAAGGTGATGATTAAAATCCGCTTGACAAGCCTTTTGTTTATATAGAGATGTAGGAGATGGTTAGAGAAGACGATAATGAAAAGAGCATCGGTATGGATACCATAGTGCTGCGAAGCAGTACTATGAATAGTGTAGTTTGTTTTGAATGAATAGTGCTGCGAAGCATTACTATGAATAGTGTAGTGTGTTTTGTATGAATAGTGCTGCGAAGCAGTACTATGAATAGTGTAGTGTGTTTTGTATGATACGAACGAACGAGCGAACGAGCGAAGCGAGTGATCAAGAGTGATGTAATTGATTAAAGTGTCTCGACTGACTTGACTAGTATAAGTCATTTGAGTGATTACTCGCTTCATTTGCCTCGACTGACTTGATCACTCACGCACTCCTCACTTACGCACTCACTCACTCACTCAAAAGTTTACTCACTCAAAAGTTCGCTACTGACTCACAGCATTGGCTGCGAAAATAATAACTGTGAATCGTCCTTTCCAGTCGCTTTATTTGCTACTCAAGAATACCGAATACACCAATACACCAACACACGAATACACGTACACACGAAATCAAGAAATCACGAACGAGCGTACTAGCGTACGAGCGAACGAACGAGCGAACTCGCTTCACTGAACTCACTCACGAACGAGCGAACAAGCGAAGCGAGTGAAATTACGATCGAACGAACAAATGAGCGAGTGAACGAGCGTACGAGCGTACGAGCGTACGAGCGTACTAACGAACGAGCGAACGAAAGAGCGAACGAACGAGCGAACGAACGAGCGAACTCGCTTCACCGAACTCAGTCACGAACGAGCGAACAAGCGAAGCGAGTGAATTCACGAACTCACTCACGAACTCACTCACGAATTCACGAACTCCCTCATTTCTCACTCATTTGTCACTCACTCACGAACTCACGAACTCACTCACGAACTCACGAACTCACGAACTCACTCACGAACTCACGAACTCACGAACTCACGAACTCACGAACTCACGAACTCACGAACTCACGAACTCTCGAACTCACGAACTCACTCTTACAAACTCGCTTCGCTCGTTCGATCGATACACAATAAAATGTAATTTAGACTCAAGTTTACCAGTACTTCAAATGATGTACTAAACTCTTGGAGAGAGACTATATCCATGTTGTCTTTTTATTACAGAGATTAAACTTGTGTTTAGATTGGGGGTCACTTTGAAATTCTTTTAACGTTATCACATAATCATATACATTACCTCATTAACACATTTCCAACCAAATTACTTTCAAATCAAACACATTCCAACTGGTTCTTGTCAGTTAACTTTCAAACTCATTCACTAACTAAACTCCCTTCAGCCAATCGCACCATAGTTGTCACTTTTGCAGATATAGATTGCGTTTGTAGCTGTCCAATCATAAATATATGAATAGTGCTGCGTAGGACATTGTATTAGTGTATGAATATGTAGTGCTCACAACTCACGAACGAGCGAAGCGAGATCGTTCGTTCGATCGTTCGCTTGCTCGCTCGTTCGCTCGTTCGTTCGTTCGTTCGTTCGTTCGTTCGTTCGTTCGTTTGTTCGTTTGTTCGTTCGTTCGTTCTTTCGTGAGCTCCCTCGTTTCGAGATCATAGAACTCGGGTTGAAATCATAGAAATAATCGTAAATCTCGGATTGAAAAGCGTATTGAAATCATAGTTATCATATTCAAGCAGAACATGTAGATAATAATTCAATAAAATTCGCTTGCTCACTCACTCACTTACTTACTTACTCACTCACTCACTTCGCTCGTTCGTTCGTTCGTTCGTTCGTTCGTTCGTTCGTTCGTTCGTTCGTTCGTTCGTTCGTCCGCTCGTTCGCAAATTAAAGCTGGTGATAATCATTATTCGTTTGCACCCAACGCTACTTAAAATAACTAAACTAGAGTACTATACATGCATAGTGTTGCAGTAGTATTGTCCCGGGTCTCACTCAATTAGAATACCACTCATGCACTTTGACACTCCCTCACCAGAAATTACAAAGCACACTGACCGTTATTTGCATTCAATATGAAGCACATGTAAGCTTTTTTGTGAGTGTGAGTGATATATATGATTTGAAAGGAATTTGGATCAAGTAGTTTATGAGAAACAGTTTATGAGTCGGTTCATATGGTACAAATGGTATTGAGGGTACTGAGTGAGCTTTTTTCGCTGCTTTTGTTCTTGTGTGAGGGAATGACTGACTAAGTGACTGACTAAGTTATTCACTCACTCACAAGCTCACTCACTCACAAGCTCACTCACTCACAAGCTCACTCGCGTCGCTCGTTCGTCACTTTTATATGTTTCTACATAACATTTGACAATATATAAAGAAATAAGATTTTAGCAGCCCAAGTACTTTATTGTAGAATATGGCTGAATATCATTTGGTGCGTTATAGCCAAAGCAGAACTGTCAATCAATGCATTTCGCAGTCTTTAGCTGTTTTTGTCACAATCTCTTTGGGTTGTACATTGTACTTGAGTGAGTGAGGAGTGAGCGAATGAGCGAATGAGAAGCAAATTCGGTGGATTCAAACAAACGAGCGAAGCGACTTAAGCACAGTGTCTCAAATAGCCACGCAAATAGCGACTCGAATCAGCCACTCAAATAGCGACTCGAATGGACACTCAAATTCACTCACTCACAGAGCTCACAGAGCTCATTTTCGCTACTCACTCACAGCGATCGTTTTCGCTACTCACTCACATAGCTCATTTGCTGCTCACTCACAGAGCTCACTTTCGCTAATCACGAACAAACGAACGAACGAACGAGCTGACGAACTGACGCACTCACGAACGAACGAACGAACGAGCTGACGAACTGACGCACTGACGAACGAACGAACGAACGAGCTGACGAACTGACGAACTGACGAACGAACGAACGAACGAGCTGACGAACTGACGCACTGACGAACTCACACACAGAGCTCGCTTTCGTTACTCACTCACAAAGCTCATTTGCTACTCACTCACAGAGCCCATTTGCTACTCACTCACAGAGCTCATTTTCGCTAAGCTCATTTTCTATACTTAAGCTCATTTTCGCTACTCACTCACAGAGCTCGTTTTCGTTACTCACTCACAGAGATCGTTTTCGTTACTCACTCACAGAGATCGTTTTCGCTACTCACTCACGATCTCACTCACGAACTCGCTTCGCTCGTTCGCTTCGTTCGTTAGCTAATCTGTATCGCAAAATTCTATTTCATAGTTGACTCAGATTTTTACAAAGATGCACACATTTTCTCTGGAATACGTACTGGAATATGTACTGGAATATGTACTGGAATACGTTCTGGAATAGGTGGTGGAATATGTACTCAAGTAGCGACTCGAATGAGCCACCCAAATTCACTCACTCGAACGAACGAACGAACGAACGAACCAACAGTCGAACGAACGAGCTGATAAACTGAAGCACTCACGAAGTCACTCACAGAACTCATTTGCTACTCACTCACAGAGCTCGTTTGCAACTCACTCACAAAGCTCGTTTGCATTACTCACTCACAGAACTCATTTGCAACTCACTCACAGAACTCAATTTCGCTACTCACTCACGAACTCACTTACGAACTCGCTTCGCTTGTTCGCTTCGTTCGTTAGCTAATCTGTATCGCGACACTCAATTGTTGACTTGAATTTTTACAAAGATGCACCCATTTTCTCTATTAACTATATGATAATTATTGGTTGTGTTGCAGATGATGGAACATGTAGATATAAATGAAATTAATGTTAGAAGAGATACCGGGATAGGTGGTGGAATAGGTGGTGGAATAGCCACTCAAATAGCGACTCGAATCAGCCACGCAAATTCACTCACTCGAACGAACGAACTGACGAACGCAAGAACTGACGAACTGGCGGACTCAAAGTTCGAACTGACCAACGAACGAGCTGACGAACGCACGAACTGACGAACTGACGCACGCAAAGTTCGAACTGACGACCTGAAGCACTCAAAGTTCGAACGAACGAACGAACGAGCTGACGAACGAACGAACTGACGAACTGCCGAACGAACGAGCTGACGAACTGACGCACGCAAAGTTCGAACTGACGAACGAACGAACTGACGAGCGAACGAACTGACGAACGAACGAACGAGCGAACGAACTGACGCACTCAAAGTTCGAGCTGACGATCGAACGAACGAACGAACGAACGAACGAACGAACTGACGCACGCAAAGTTCCAACTGACGGACGAACAAGCTGACGAACTGACGCACGCAAAGTTCGAACTGACGAACGAACGAACGAACGAACGAACGAACAAACGAACAAACGAACGAACTGACGAACTGACGAACTGACGAACTGACGAACTGACGAACTGACGAACTGACGCACGCAAAGTTCGAACCGACGAACGAACACTCACTCGAACGAACGAACGAACGAACGAACGAACTGACGAACTGACGCACGCAAAGTTCGAACTGACGGACGAACGAGCTGACGGACGAACGAACTGACGAACTGACGCACGCAAAGTTCCAACTGACGAACGAACGAACGAACGAACGAACGAACGAACGAACGAACTCACGGACTCACTCACGCAATCACTCAAAGTTCGCACTCACTCACTCACTCACGCACTCACGAACTCACGAACTCACTCACTCGCTTCGCTCGTGAGTGAGTTCGTTCGTTATCCCCACAATCATCTCCTCATACCCAAACCTCTGCTCAAAATACGTCAAATCAAAAAAACAATCCTTAACCGTTGAATCCAACTCTTCAAATTCATCCTTCTTCTCATCCATAACACAAACCGGATCATCAATATCACAAACAAACTCAATCAACAATTCCAAAGCATCATGATATTTTCCCAACGATTCCAAAAAATGAAGTTCTTCCTTAAATTCTTTTGAAGCGGGAACTTTAATTTGAGAGTGTGAAACCATATTGAGATACTCGGTTAAGGATTCGAGAACCATTTTCATGGTTGATAATTTACTCAAACCCACGGTCCCGCCGTTGATTAATTGTTTGATTTTAACATGTATAATTTGATATGAAACCTTTATATTTAGCGGTCGTGAAGTTTTATTTGAGATTAATGAATGAACTCTTGATATCAAGTTAAAAACCATATTAGCCAGATCCAAATGAAAAGTAAGGATTTCCATAACGTCAAGGATTTTGCATTCTTCATCATTAAAAGAGTTGGGACTATTATTCAATTCATTATTTAGTATACCACGAAGAATTGAATTTTCATATGATAACTCATACTTGTGATTTATTTCGGGATCAAATGATAACTCTTTCATTAATGAAATTCGAAAAAGTTTATATTGTAATGAATCTTTATTCCATTTTGGATATAATTCAGTATAATTATCAATATTATGCTTACAAAATTCAAATATTGATTCTGAATTAAGATCATCAACTGAATCAAAAACTTCTAAACATAATTGATTGTTTGTAAAATCTTGATTATTTTCACATTTGGTAACCCAATCATTCAGATCAAGTATAAAATCTAATACTTTAATAAAATGATTGGTTGGAAAAAAAAATTGAATAAAATATCCCAGTAAGTTTATATCAGGATTTTCATCATTAAATTGTGTCTTGCATGGATATTTCTCTTTTAAATCATTAACAAATCCTTTGATTTCTTTTAAATCATTCTCAATAAAATTAAATATAGTTTGAAAAATCTTTAAAACTTGAGTAAATTTAGTCAAATGAAGTGTTTGTGATTTAAATTTACGAATCAACTCTAATCGAGTATTTAATTTGTTTAAATCTGGGAACTTCATACTTGGTTTGAATTTTCCTTTAAGCATTAATGGTAATTGATTTTGAATATATTTGCTAATATTGATAAAATATTCAAATAGACATTCCTCTAATGAGAGGAGTTTATTAAAAATGATTAAATCATCTTTAATGAAATTGTGTGACATGTGAAGGAGGAATCGATTATTGTGAAGGAGTAATCGATTATTGTGAAGGAGGAATCGGTGTTAATTATTGTGAATGATTATCTTACCCACTGATTGTCACTGATTGTCTTCTGATTGTCTTACCCACTGATTTGATTGTTTGGCTTTACCCACTGATTTGATTATGTAATGGGCTTATGCTTATGCTTATGCTTATGTAATCCAATCCAACCAGCAAATAGTGTCAAAAAATCGTGTTCTCTTTATTCAATTATCACACCAAGTATTTCTTGCTATTTTTTGCACCCCTTAATTACAACTAATAATTTTTTTTTTTATATCACTCCCAAATTTCTTTATTTTTTTGGCACGAGGTTATTGGTAAGAACTAACGAGGTGTAACGATTCCTCGATTCACGGCAAGATTAAGGGTATGGAATGGCACAAGGGCTGAACAAATTGGTGTTGAAAAATTAACGTTGGTGTTGTCGCTTGCGTTGGCTTGCGTTCCCAAAGAATCTCACGTAAAGATGGGATTTTCTTGGTTTTATATGCATTTCTAATATGGCCGAAAAGTTTAGGCATCTTCTTAAAGGGGAATATTTTTTAACATCGCTAGTTTGGCAAGTGAGTGGGCTATATGGCTTTGTCCTATGATGGGTTTGTCCTATGGTTGTGGGTTATGGTGGTGGGTTGTGGTGGGTTATGGTGGTGGGTTATGGTGGTGAATTTGTCCTATGCTGATGGGATGTCCTATGCTGGTGAAATGTCTTATGCTGATATCTTGTATGTTAATGTTCATGTTCGTCTTTGGATTTCTCTTTTGGTCACCTTCCGTTGCTTCCTGTACCTTTGCCTTCTCCTCTTTTGATCATCCTACCCATTTGCATATTAAAATTATTGCTCATTAAAGCCAGCACGTAAAGCTCGCAACATTCCTCACTTCTCCGCATATTGAGGTATCGTTAACTCATCCTTGCCGCATCACCCACCATGTCAAATAAACTTTAAACCCTTATCGCCAACGCCCAAAACAATACAGATAGTCTTCTGTACCTAGGCTATTCTTTCCATATGGAATCCAATCTCGCATCTTACTTTGCCTGCACTCTCCCTGCACTCATCTGCATAACTTCTAATTCGCTCTCAAGCTTCGGGTATCTGCATGAATTATCTCAATTGTTTTCATTACACATTGTGTTCATTTCTTGACTAATTTCATTCCGCTCAATGAAATATTCAAAAAAAAACAAAAAAAAAATTATATGACCTGACGTGTGCAACAAGTTGATCTTTTTCTTGCGCGTGTTGCTTGAATTCGTCTATTATTATTTGCTGTGAGTGAATTTGGCACACACCACTCAACGGGAGGGCTCATAATTTAATAAAAAAACACGAGATAATCTGTTTGACATCATCAATCCAAGTTCAAGCGAATGGTTGATTGGTAATTTGTTTTGAATATCAATGCAGTATCCTCACTTTGTGAATATTGTCCGTTCAATATGAACACCGGAAAAAAATTCTTTATCCGTTCATGTGGTTCCTTAGATATTTTGTTTAAAGTTTGCTCATATGTATTAGATCGCCAAGCGGCAATAAGAGCACTGGTTTCAAAGACAAATCCGATACACGATGAACTTTAATGTATTTTGTAATTGAGTTAATTTGGTGGTTGGGTAGCGAACGAACGAACGAGCGAAGCGAGTGAGTGAGTGAGTGAGTGAGTGAGTGCATGGCGGTGTTTGGTGTAGATTGTACATGCGGTCACGTGTTGCGGAGGCGGCGAACGAACGAACGAACGAACGAGCGAACGAACGAGCGAAGCGAGTGAGTGAGTGCGTGAGTGCGTGAGTAAGTGCGTGAGTGCGAACTTTTGAGTGAGTGCGTGAGTGCGAACTCTGACTGAGTGTGTGAGTGCGAACCCGTGAGTGAAATCGTCAGTTCGTCAGTTCGTTGGTTCGTTCGTCAGTTCGTTCGTTCGCTCGTTCGCTCGTTCGTTCGTCAGTTCGTTCGTTCGTCAGTTCGTCAATTTGTCAGTTCGTTCCTTCGCTCGTTCGCTCGTTCGTCAGTTCGTCAGTTCGTTCCTTCGCTCGTTCGTTCCTTCGCTCGTTCGTTCGTTCGTTCCTTCGCTCGTTCGTTCCTTCGCTCGCTCGCTCGCTCCCTCCCTCGTTCGTTCATATCATACTACTGCTGAGCCAACCAACTAGCGAAGGATTTAAAAAAGTATCCAAGTTTGACCAAGCCACTATTTTTCAGCCTCATGGGTGTTGTCACCGTAAACTATTTGCAGCAAGAAAACCTTTAACATATGCTTTTTTCTCCCAGTATTCATCTTTATTCCAAGTGATTTGAATTGGGGAGCACCTTTGATTGTCAAAAAATAAATATTCTTGATTAATATGGAATTTGGTGTTGGGTCAAAAATGTGCATGTTGGAGCCTGTTTTGCGTGCTGTAGTGAATACTCTTTAATGGATATTTATTCATGTTGAGTTTGTGATAAGCTGAACGAACGAGCGAAGCGAGTGAGTGATTAGCGAATTGATTGAAAATCGGTGTTATAATTTCATTATGATTTGTATGATATGCGTGATTTCATTGTAATCTCAGCTTCAATACAACTTGCTCTTCATGGTGATTCTTCAAAACGAACGAGCGAAGCGAGTGAGTGAGTAGCGAATGTAACTTATAATGCTTTGGTGAGTACCAAATGTACGTATCAAGCTTTGGTACGCTTAGTACCAAAGGTAACTATTATGCTTTGGTGAGGTGAGTACCAAATGTAACGTAATAAGCTTTGGTACGCTTAGTACCAAAGGTAACGTATTATGCTTTAGTACGCTTAGTACCAAAGGTAACGTATTTGCTTTGGTGAGCTGAGTACCAAACGTTAACGTATTATGCTTTGGTGAGCTGAGTACCAAACGTTAACGTATTATGCTTTGGTGAGCTGAGTACCAAACGTTAACGTATTATGCTTTGTTAAGTGCCAAATGTAACTTATTATGCTTTGGTAAGAACCAAAGGTAACGTATTATGCTTTTGTGAGTACCAAAGGTAACGTATTATGCTTTGGTGAGAACCAAATGTACGTATCATGCTTTGGTACGCTTTGCACCAAAGGTAACTACTATGCTTTGGTGAGTACCAAATGCAACGTATTATGCTTTAGTATGCTTTGGTGAGCTGGGTACCAAACGTTAACGTATCATGCTTCAGTGAGTACCAAATGTAAAATGTTATGCTTTAGTATGCTTTGGTGAGGTGAGTACCAAAGGTAACATAGTATGCTTTACTATGCTTTAGTATTCTTTAGTATGCTTTAGTATGCTTTGGTGAGCTGAATACCAAAGGTAACGTATTATGCTTAGTGAGTACCAAATTTAACGTATCATGCTTTAGTACTCTTACTACCAAAGGTAACGTATTTGCTTTGGTGAGCTGAGTACCAATGTTAACGTATTATGCTTTGTTAAGTGCCAAATGTACGTATTATGCTATGGTGAGTACCAAAGGTAACATATTCTGCTTAGTGAGAACCAAATGTACGTATCATGCTTTAGTAAGCTTAGTACCAAAGGTAACGTATTATGCTTTAGTATGCTTTGGTGAGCTCACACCAAATGTACGTATCATGCTTGGTGAGTACCAATGTACGTATCATGCTTGGTGAGTACCAAATGTAACGTATCATACATTATACGCTCACCACCAAATATACTTTAGTACTTTGTACCAAATGTTCAGCTGTCATTTAGAACACACAGCTATCCTCATTCAATCTCTCCCACAATCACCATCAATAATCCTCCCTTGTTGCACTCGTTCAAAGGTGGACTTTTTATTATCATTTTTTGCAACATTCGCAACAATCTCAGCCAATATCACATTAATATCAATCACATGTTGGCACTTGCAATAGCTACAGCTAGATATAAAGCTGATAAGTATCCACTAGTACCAACTAAAGGTATGTATTTATGATGATTGTATGGTTCCATATTATAACTAACAGTAGAATTCTTGAGTCAGCTTGAATCACCAATCGCCTGTTTAACTGATTTTATCCAAACCCCAACACTGGATTGGAGTTTGGAAAGAATGAGATATGTAGGAAAGTTGATCAATGTAGATCATCTACCTCAGATAATTAAACTAACATTGGTTGACTTGAAGGATAGACGCAAGCACCAGGTACTCAAACAAATTTACCAATCATTTTCACCTAAATGGATCTCTCTTTCCATAATTTACAATTCCAGGAGGCGTAAGCGTATCAACTCTACTGTTTCTGGTATTTTATCACAGAATCAAACGAGACTTTTGGAGTATGATTATGGGGCGGTTTGTGAGGGGTGTTTGAAATTTCACATTGAAGTGATTGGAGAGGATTTTGTTTTATTGGCGATTTTGATTGCTATTGGTGATGATGAGTTGATGGGGTGGTATAAGCGAACGAGCGGAGCGAAAGAACGAACGGAGCGAAAGAACGAACGGAGCGAAAGAACGAACGGAGCGAAAGAACGAGCGAAGCGAGTGAATGAGCAAAGTGAGTGAATGAGCAAAGTGAGTGAATGAGCAAAGTGAGTGAATGAGCAAAGTGAGTGATTGAGCAAAGTGAGTGAGTGAGTGAGTGAGTGAATGAGTGAATGAGTGAATGAGTGAATGAGTGCGTGAGTGAGTGAGTGAGTGAGCAAAGTGAGTGAGTGAGTGAGTGAGCAAAGTGAGTGAGTGAGTGAGTGAGTGGGTGAGTGAAAGTGCGTGGGCAAGTGACAGTGCGTGTGAATGAGAGTGCGTGTGAATGAGAGTGCGTGTGAGTTCGTGAGTGAATGACACTGTGTGTGAATGAGTTCGTTCGTTCGTTCGTTCGTTCGTTCGTTCGTTCGTTCGTTCGTTCGTTCGTTCGTTCGTTCGTTCGTTCGTTCGTTCGTTCGTTCGTTCGCTCGTTCGCTCGCTCGTTCGTGAGTTCTTGAATAGCGAATTCAGTAGATTCAAACAAACTCGCTTCGCTCGTTTGTTTGATAGAATAACCGAGCATTGGAATACCCTTGCAGTATTCCCGAAAATCACATACCAAATAATACATTGCCATATTCTGCAGCTAAACACCAATATCAAATAAAGCCATATTCTGCAGCTTAACACCTGATACATTGCCATATTCTGCATTTATTCCGTGTGAAACACTCATAAATGCGAGGTGATTCCATTCTATTGTCGCGAATTTCAGCATGGATCTATGCACGTACAGGGCATGAAATGTGAGGTTACAATTATAGTTTTCAAAAGCACTACATCACTATGATACATTAACATCTACTCAACACTACTTGTGCACACCTTTTTTGTCTATCACTATACCAACTACTTGTCCACACTTTTTTTGTCCATCACTATACCAACTACTTGTCCACACTTTTTTTGTCCATCACTATACCAACATCTACTTTGCTATGATACACCACTTTTCTTGCTATGATACACTTCTCTCACTATGAAACCACCTTAAATCTCCTGGTAATCAAATATGAAATCCCACTAGCAATTGTTGTAGCACCAACACCCGTTCCAAATACCGAAAACAACCCCGTTAGGTCTGTAACAAAAACCGTCTCCAAAACAGGCTGGAACAATAACCCTCCAATAAAAGCCATTTGTAATGCAGTATTAACTTTACCCAACATATTTGGATGTACACTAAGACTTGGATATTTGATCAAGTTAAAGAATTTGGAAAGAGATACTGGTTTTGGTAATGACCAATAACGATAGTAAAAGGCCATCAAACTCAACATCACATCTCTTCCAATGATTATGGCTCCCAAAACAGGTGGCATGGCATGTATATATGCTAAACTCACCGTACACACTGTCATAAGCCATTTATCAGCCAATGGGTCCAAAATCGACCCCACCACCGACTTCATATTGAATCGACGAGCAATATATCCATCTGCAAAGTCACTCACGCATGCAACAGTGAATATCAGCAAGGCTGTGTTGTATTCACCCTTTAAGAGATAGTACCCAATGAATGGAGTAGCCACCATCCGACTAATTGTAATTATATTTGGAATTGACCATAAGTTTTCAGTAATGTTTTGTTTGGTAGGAGCTGAGTAATGTGCAACTTGTTTGGTAGGTACTGAATACTGTGCAGCTTGCTTGGTAGAAGCTAACAGTACAACTTGTTTAGGATGAACTGAGTACTTTTTGATTGATTGGAATGTTAGCGATGCTCGGAGAGTGTATACATTGGATGGTATCCCACACGGCAATGCCTTGGGGATTATGTGTTTGGATAGGGTTGTTGGAAAGAGTTTAAGCATGATTTTTTGGCTGTACAATAGTGCGATTTGATAGTGCGAGATGAAACCTAACCATATTAACAAACAGTGTATATGAACAAAATTGTATCGTTTTGAAAACTATAACCATCTTTACACTTGCAAGTTAATCTAAATTGCATTGAAATTCTTGAAATGATTAGCTTAAAATCATATATAGTATTGTAATGCTGGTTGAGTTTAGTTATATATTTTAAAGTAACGAGCGTACGAGTGAGTTCGTGAGTTCGTTCGTTCGTTCGTTCGTTCGTTCGTTCGTTCGTTCGCTCACTCGTAACTAATCAACTTGAAAGTCATAGTCTTCTTGAATGCAATAATGATCACTTGAATAGCATCAATTGCTAAATTTGATTCGCAGACAAAGAAATGTGCGATTTTGGTGATTTTCAATGGAATTTCAGAGGATTTTAGTGTATTTTCTAGCGTATTTTCTAGTGAATTTCAGTCAATTTCATAGCAAATTTCATTCAATTTTATAGTACGCTTTACCTTGGATCTCTAGTTTACGTTGAGCTAGTTTACAGTTTATTTACAGGTGAATTGAGTGATTTTTGGGTTCGTTTGTAGGGACTTTGGAGATGGGTTTTTAATGATTTTTATTGATTTTCAGAGAGTGCGAGATGTTTTTAGGGCTTTTCGAGTGAGTTCGTGAGTGAGTGATGAGTTCGTGAGTGATGAGTTCGTGAGTTCGTGAGTTCGTGAGTTCGTGAGTGAACAAACGAGCGAAGCGAGTTTGTAAGTGGGTTCGTTAGTAGCAAATCCTTGGAATGACATCTAACCTCTCATGCTTCTCACGGCTGCAAAAAAGTGAAATGATATGAGTGAGTGCGTGAGTTCGTGAGTGAGTTCGTGAGTTCGTGAGTCGAGTGAGTGAATGGCAAAAATGAATGAGTTCGTGAGTGGCTCGTTTGTGAGTTAGGTGAATCAGTCCCCATGATCAGCATCAGTCCCCATGATTATCTTGCTTAATCGGTCCCACAACCATGACTAGCCCCAACCAGTCAGCTATCCCAGAGCAAGTGTGACTTGAAATGCTATTGACCATTTCTGTCACTATGGTACTATCACCAAGCTTCGCTCGTTTGTTCTCACTCACGCACGCACGCACTCACTCACTCACTCATTCACGAACTCATTTACGCCCTCACTCACTCACTCACTCACTCACTCACTCACTCACTCACAAACTCATTTACGCCCTCACTCACTCACTCACTCACTCACTCACTCACTCACTCACTCACTCACTCACTCACTCACTCACTCACTCACTCACTCACTCACTCGCTTCGCTCGTTCGCTCTTTCGTTCGTTCACTCTTTCGTTCGTTCAACACGTTCTTTCTTAACCGAATGTCGATTATGGCTAGGCTTCAAGCTGGTCAAACACCCTGTGTAGATCTCAACTATTCAAATAGGAATTCAAGTGTGGATTGTTCAGCTGGACATGATAGGTACCTTACAAAGAGTCAATCATAAAAGATAGTGTGTAAGAGCGAACGAGCGAAGTGAGTGATTGAGTGATTGAGTGAGTGATTGAGTGAGTGATTGAGTGAGTGATATTGTGAGTGAGTTCGTATAAACCAACCTCTAAAGTTAATAATAGTAAACTTCTCAAATATCAACAAACTCGCTTCGCTCGTTTGTCAGTGAGATTGTATCTCACCGTACTGGTCTTTAGAGGTTTGCTACATTGAAAGTTTTTCAGGAATTAATCCAAAATAGGAAATTAAGGACATGTATAGCTGCAAAGCAGTACACCAGCGAGCGATACTCATTGAGACAAATAACTGCAAAGCAGCATAGCGAAGCAACACTGAATAAAATTACTTATATTTCATAGAAAACATAGAGTTTCGATTGAAATCAAAAGAATTCGCAACTCACTTTGCTCGGTTATACGTTCGGGGAAGTCGCATACGTTCTGTTAGGTCGCTTCGCTCTTGTGCTGCTTCGCAGCAGTTTATACGTTCGGGGAAGTTGCAGCATTTTTACGTTCTGGGAAGTCGCTTCGCTCCTGTGCTGCTTCCCAGCAGCTTATACGTTCGGGTGAGTCGCTTCGCTCCTGTGCTGCTTCGCAGCATTTGTACATTCTGTTATTTAAACTTGGTATTAAAAGTTGGTTTTTAACCAGCGAATTAACCCAGTATCAAGAGCTAGTTATTTTCACCAAGTAATCAACCCGGTATGAAGAGCTAGCTATTCTCACCAGTGATTTAACTAGTTTGCTCGATTCTAGAGAACTGACCCGATATTAAAACTCTCACTCACGCACACTCACGCACACTCACGCACACTCACGCACACTCACGCACACTCAAGCACTCACTCACGCACTCACTTACGCACACTTACGCACTCACTCACTCAATCACTCACTCAATCACTCACTCACTCACTCGCTTCGCTCGTTCGCTCGTTCGTTTTGTTGAACAATTTCTGTTTTAGTTGAATGGTCTTTTCCCTCATACATTTTGGCCATTTATTGTGACATCTATACTGTTCGAGTTATGTTTCGAGAGAAAGTGAGTGAGTAGTAACAAATTCTTTTCTTTAAAGTAATCTCTATGAATGTATTGATTTGAACAGTATCATTCAACGCACAAAAGAAGAACTCACGAACGAACGAAAAGTGCTGCGAAGCAGTACTATGAGTGCTTGAAACTCACGAATACACGGACTCTCAAACTAGCCAAGCGACTTTCTTTGAATCTACTGAATTCGCTACTCACGAACGAACGAACGAACGAACTCAATTTTTCGCACCTACGAACGAACTCATGAACGAACTCACAAACTCACAAACCCACGAAATAAGCTTCTCTCTCACTCACTGTTTCACTCAATCACTACTCAATCACTCACTACTCACTCACTCACTACTCACTCACTCGCTTCGCTCGTTCGCGTTCGAATCTACTGAATTCACTACTCACGAACGAACGAACGAACGAACAAGCGAACAAGCGAACGAACTCACGAACTCTCAAACGAGCGTAGCGAGTTTGTTTGAATCTACTGAATTCGCTATTCACGAACTCACGAACTCAAGAGCTCAATTTTTCGCACCCACGAACTCACGAACTTACGAACTTACGAACTTACGAACTCACGAACTCACGAACTCTCGAACTCTCAAACAAGAGAGTTTGTTTGAATCAACCGAATTCTCTACTCACTCACGCACTAACGAACTCACTCACAAACTCAATTGTTTGCACTCACTCACTCACTCACTCACTCACTCACTCACTCGCTTCGCTCGTGAGTTCTTGTGCATACTTTTTTGCAGTCATTTCAATGAGTGATGCGAAGTGAGAAAAGTGAGCAAAGTGATTTACTGTCTTACTTACAGTCATACACAGTTATTCATTAACGCTGTCACACTGGTACCGCTGGCAGCCAGTAATGCATGGAATACAGATGAGCGAAGTCAATTTAAGTATTGTGTATATTGTAAGAGGGAGTATTAACTTTGAGAATATTCATCTAAAGGTGTTCTCTCACTCATTCACAAACGAGCGAAGCGAATTTGCTCTTCTTCACTTGGACAAGGATAATTAAAGGATTTATTGGCTATCCAAACCGAGCGAGTAAAGTGAGGAAAGTGTGCTGTTTTAGTCACATACAATTGATTGTAGTGGGAATTTTTGATAAATATTTGCTCAAGTGCCAAGTGCTTGACTTGAGTGGTAAAGTTGATAGTTCGATAAGTTGAAAGTTCGTTAAGTTGAGAGTTCGTTAAGTTGATAATTATCGTCAAGTTGAGAGTTATCGTCAAGTTAATTCGTGAATTATCTCGCAATTAAATCAAGAGGTATTGGTGGTTGTTATGGTGTACACATATATTACCTGGTGGTAATTATTATTAGCTCGCTCAATAAATAATCATTTAAAGCTTTCATATTATTATCTAAACTTTGTTTCTTCTCTTAAACTTTCTCTGCTTGATTGCTTCCCTTCTCTGCTACCCTTGCCAAGTCAAACTAGCACCTCATCACTAGTTGCATCACCTTGATTTAAATAACACAATTTTATAGCAACCATGACGTAAAGTCTCATTTGTATAGCTTGTGGAACGAGCGAACGAACGAGCGAACGAACGAACGAACGAACGGGCGAAGCGAGTGAGTGAGTGAGTGAGTGAATGAGGGAGTGAGACCCAAGAAGAATAGTGATGCGAAGCAATTACGATCAACAATACACTGAACAACATGCTATTACTATGTATCGTATGGTGGTATGCCTAATATTATGTATGGCTTGGTTCGTATTTGTAGTTTTCGTGAAAGATTGCGAGGTCTCCAACAAGCGAGTTTGTTCTCACTCAATCAGGCACTTATGAGCTCGCACTCACGAACTCACCCACGCACTCACGCACTCACGAACTCACGCACTCACTCACCCACTCACTCACCCACTCACTCGCTTCGCTCGTTCGTGTTCACAATCTTTGCCCCATTCAACTCGTTATTCCTAAAGTAATATCAACTTTCGAGTAAATTAACGATAGCATACGACTTGCACTAAAATACTAAGTAGGTTATATGAGCTGACAATGGGATGAAGTCAGCGTACGACACAACGTAAGTTGTACCATAAATAATGGCCAGTAATATGTGCGAGCGTCGGAACTAGCATGTCTGTTCGTTTGCGTTCGAATCTACTCAATTCACTACTCACGAACGAACGAATAGTGCTGCGAAGCAGTACTATGAGTGCTTGAAACTCACGAACACACGAGCTCTCAAACGAGGGAAGCGAGTTTGTTTGAATCTACTGAATTCGAACGAACGAACGAACGAACTCAATTTTTCGCACCCACGAACGAACGAACGAATTCACTACTCACGAACGAACGAACGAACGAACGAACGAACGAACTCTCAAACGATGATGCGAGCTTGTTTGAATCTACCGACTTCGCTACTCAAGATCTCACGGACGAACGAACTCAATTTTTTGCACCCACAAACTCACGAACTCACTCACTCACTCGCTTCGCTCGCTCGTTCAACTGCGGATATTCTCAATATACATGAACCATTGTATGGTATGATATTAAATGTAACTATACTATCATAATCATGGCCTCCGCACTCCTGAACTCATCATAGCTCAGCACTCACTTACGCATTCACTGAGGCACTCACGAACTCTCAAACGAGCGAAGCGAGTTTGTTTGAATATACCGAATTCCCTACTCACGAACTCTCAAACGAGCGGAGCGAGTTTGTTTGAATTTACTGAATTCGCTACTCACGAAGTCATGAACTCACGAACGAATGAACTCACGAAGGAACGAACGAACGAACGAACGAAATCTCAAACGAGCGAAGCTTTGAATCTACCGAATTCCCTACGCACGAGCTCACAAACTCTCGAACGAACGAACGAACGAACTCTCAAACGATCGAAACGAGTTTTTTTGAATCTACCGAATTTGATACTCACGATCGAACAAACGAACGAACTCAATTTTTCGCACCCACGAACTCATGAAGCGAACTCACTCGCTTCGCTTGTTCGTTCAACTGTGGTTATTCTCAATAAACATGAACTTTGATAAAATATTCAATGTAACTGTAATATCCTGGTAAAAATCACCAATCATAGCTTCCCCACTCCTGATTTCATTATCGCTCAGTACTCACTTACGCACTCATTCACGCAGTCACGAACCCTCAAACGTGCGAAGCGAGTTTGTTGGAATATACCGAATTCGCTACTCACGAACTCGCGAACTCACGAACTCATGAACTCATGAACTCACGAACTCACGAACGAACGAACTCAATTTTTCGTACTCACGAACTCACAAACTCACTCACTCACTCACTCGCTTCGCTCGTTCAATGGAACGAACGAACGAGCTCAATTGTTCACACTCACGAACGAGCGAACAAGCGAACAAACTCAGAAACTCTCAAGCTCTCAAGCAAGCGAAGCGAGTTTGTTTAAGCTGTCAAGCAAGCGAAGCGAGTTTGTTTCTACTGAATTCGCTATTCACGAACGAACGAACTCACGAACTCAAGAGCTCAATTTTTCGCACCCACGAACGAACGAACTTAGGAACTTAGGAACTTAGAAACTCACGAACTCATGAACTCTCAAACAAGAGAGTTTGTTTGAATCAACCGAATTCTCTACTCACTCACGAACTAACGAACTCACTCACAAACTCAATTGTTCGCACTCACCTACGCACTCACTCACTCACGAACTCATAAACTCACAAACGAGCGAAGCGAGTTTGTTTGGATATACCGAATTCGCTACTCACCAATTCGCTATTCACGAACTCAAGAACTCAAGAACTCAAGAACTCAATTTTTCGCACCCACGAACGAACGAACGAACGAACTCAATTTTTCGCACCCACGAACTCACAAAGCGAACTCACTCGCTTCGCTTGTTCGTTCAACTGTGGTTATTCTCAATAAACATGAGCTATGATAAAATATTCAATGTAATTGTAAGATCCTGGTAAAAATCACCATTCATGGCCTCCCTACTCCTGATTTTCAGCACTCACTTACGCATTCACTGACGCACTCACGAACTCTCAAACGAGCGAAGCGAGTTTGTTCGAATCTACCGAATTCCCTACTCATGAACTCACCAACTCACCAACTCACCAACTCACCAACTCAATTGTTCATACTCACTCACTCACTCACAAACTCACTCAAGAATTCAATTGTTCGCACTCACTCACTCACTCACTCACTTTCTCACTCACTCGCTTCGCTCGTGAGTTCGTTCGCTCGTGAGTGAGTTCGTTCGTGTCGCTCGCTCGAATAAAATTTTCATCATGTCCTTGAAACTCCCCCAAGCCCCCAATGCAGGCCTCTTCAAACAAGGATACCAATCCCACTCCTCGGAAGACGGAGCCATCATCCGAAACATCGAAGCTGTCCGTGAAATCTCCTCAATTCTCGTCAGCTCCATGGGACCATCTGGAAGAAGCAAAATCATTGTGAATCGTCTTGGTAAAATCTTTGTCACCAACGATGCAGCCACCATGCTTAATGAACTCGAGGTGATTCACCCTGTAGTTAAAATCTTAATGATGGCTTCCAAACAACAAGAATTTGAGATGGGAGATAATACCAATTTGGTGATCATCTTGGCTGGTGAGTTCCTTAATGTTGCCGAGAAATTACTCCTTCTTGGGTTAAAACCAACCGAAATCATTCAAGGGTACAACTTGGCCAATAAGTTTGTATTGGAACACTTGGATGGATTGGTGGTTAATAAGGTTGCTAGTTTCCAAGATGCTACAGAGTTAAGTAAAGTGATAAAACCAGTGATTGCAGCCAAGCAATATGGATATGAAGATTTGATTTCCAAATTGGTGGTCAATGCAGTTCAACAAGTGTTGAATGTGAAAAACCCAACGAGCTTTAATGTAGACTCCATTAGAGTGGTTAAAATCATGGGATCACTGTTGAGTGAATCTCAAGTGATTAAAGGTATGGTGTTTCCTCGTGAACCAGAAGGTAGTATCAAAAATATTAAACATAAATCAAAAGTGGTTGTCTTCACTACTCCAATCGATATCTCAACTACAGAAACTAAAGGTACTGTATTATTACATAATGCTAAAGAAATGTTAGACTTCACCAAAGGTGAAGAAGCACAATTGGATCAAATGTGTAAAGAAATTAGTGAAACTGGAGTTAAAGTTGTAATTGCTGGAAGCTCTGTTGGTGAACTTGCACTTCATTACTTTAATAAGTATGAGATTTTAATACTTAAAGTACCATCGAAATTCGACTTGAGAAGAATTTGTCAAGTTTGTGGAGCTACTCCTTTAGCAAGATTGGGAGCTCCAATGCCTGATGAACTCGGTTTTATTGACTTTATCGAAACTAAAGAAATCGGTGGTGATCGTGTAACTATATTTAGACAAAGTCAAGACCTGATTTCAAGAACTGCAACCATCGTGGTTAGAGGTGCAACTCAAAATAACTTGGATGACGTGGAAAGAGCTATTGATGATGGTGTAAACGCTATTAAAGGCTTATTAAAAGATAATAGATTATTACCAGGTGCAGGTGCAGTGGAAGTTGAAATGATTAAACTTTTAACTAAATTTGGTGAATCAACTCCAGGTCTCTTACAAATTGCTATAAAACATTTTGCTAAAGCATTTGAAATTATCCCAAAAATTTTAGCTGAAACTTCAGGTTTGGATTCCCTGATTTTATTATCAAAAATTTATGCTGCTCACGCTTCAGTTGATGGTTTGAAAATGGGTATTGACATTGAAAATGATGACGTTGTGGATGTTTCTATTGATGGAATTTATGATTTATTAAGTGCAAAAAAATCAGCTTATAACTTGGCTGTTGAGGCTACCACGACTATTTTATCGATTGATCAGATTATTATGGCTAAGAGAGCTGGAGGTCCTGTGATGCCGAAGCAGCAAAGGCCTGGAAATTGGGATCAGGAAGACTAAACTAGCAAACGAGCGAAGCGAGTTTGCTAGTTTGTGAGTTTGTGAGTTTGGAAATTGGGATCAGGAAGACTAAACTAGCAAACGAGCGAAGCGAGTTTGCTAGTTTGTAGTTTATGAGTTTGTAGTTTGTGAGTTTGCAGTTTGTGAGTTTGTGAGTTTGCAGTTGTCAGTTTGTGAGTTTGTTTGAGAGAATGATAGTGATGGTGATAGTTTGATAGTGATAGTGATAGTGATAGTTTGAGAGAATGAAAGTAATACTGATAAATAATACTTTAGTCTGTGTGATATTGAGTAGTACTCTCATGACGGGTCGCTCTATTATTGATTTCAACTCTAGAACCACACTAAAATTTAAAGTGTTAATCTTGGTACCTCATTATGAGGTTGTGTAACTCCAGTTTATAGAGATTACTTTAAATAGAAATAGCAATTACGTACTCTCACAGGGAGTGACAAACTATGGAGACGATACTTTATAATACTGTAGAACGTGCGAATGAAAAATAACACTCATGGCTTATCCAAAAAGTTAAACTGCTGCGAAGCAGCATTGGAGCGAAGCGACTTAACAGATCGTATAAACTGCTGCGAAGCAGCATTGGAGCGAAGCGACTCAACAGAACGTATAAACTACTGCGAAGCAGCATTGTAGCGAAGCGACAAAGAAGGTGCAAATACTGCTGCGAAGCAGCATTGGAGCAAAGCGACTTCAAATGGTGCGAATACGGCTGCGAAGCAGCATTGGAGCGAAGCGACTTGACTATGTGATAAACTACTGCGAAGCAGCATTGGAGCGAAGCGACTTGACTATGCGAATAAACTGCTGCGAAGCAGCATTGGAGCGAAGCGACTTGACTATGCGAATAAACTGCTGCGAAACAGCATTGGAGCGAAGCGACTTGACTATGTGATAAACTGCTGCGCGACTTGACTATGTGATAAACTGCTGCGAAGCAGCATTGGAGCGAAGCGACTTGACTATGTGATAAACTGCTGCGAAGCAGCATTGGAGCGAAGCGACTTGACTATGTGATAAACTGCTGCGAGGCAGCATTGGAGCGAAGCGACTTGACTATGCGAATCAACTGCTGCGAAGCAGCATTGGAGCGAAGCGACTTGACTATGCGACTAAACTGCTGCGAAGCAGCATTGGAGCGAAGCGACTTGACTATGTGATAAACTGCTGCGAAGCAGCATTGGAGCGAAGCGACTTGACTATGTGATAAACTGCTGCGAAGCAGCATTGGAGCGAAGCGACTTGACTATGTGATAAACTGCTGCGAAGCAGCATTGGAGCGAAGCGACTTAACAGATCGTATAAACTGCTGCGAAGCAGCATTGGAGCGAAGCGACTTAACTATGCCACTTAACTATGCCACTTAACTATTCGACTTAACTATGCCACTTAACTATGCCACTTAACTATGCGACTTAACTATTCGACTTAACTATGCGAACTCATAAACCCACAGAAATCTTACTGGTTTGAACTAACTCACTCACTCACTCATAAACTCACTCATAAACTCATAGAAATCTCACTGGTTTAAACTAACTCATGCCGTCACGAACGAACAAACTCGCTCACTCACTCAGTACTGCGTCTACGAATACTCGAACGAGCGAAGCGAGTGAGTGAGTAGCGAAATTATATGACGAGTTCGTGAGTGAGTTCGTTCGTCAATAGATGAGTGAGTAGAGAATTTGATAGATTCAAACAAACTACCGAAACAAACGAGCGAAGCGAGTGAGTGAGTGCGAGAGTCTGAGTGAGTGCGAGAGTCTGAGTGAGTGCGTGAAAATGAGTGCGTGAAAATGGGTGCGTGAAAATGAGTTCGTGCGTGAGTGCAATAGTCTTCACAGCTCACTTCTTGAATTCTGCTCACTCATTTATTATCACACTCACTCGCTGGTTCGTACTAAGAATTTGCAACTCACTCACTCACTCACTCGCACTAATGAACGAATTTCTTCTATTGCGGCAGGGGATCGAGCGAAGCGAGTGCGTATTTATTGATTTAACGTTTCTTCTATTGCGGCTGGAGCCTTTCCAATAACTCAATTTTCCTTATCAACTCACTCTCCTTTTGTCATCTTCTCTATGCCATATGCAAATTTCTGGCTGCGAGAAATTTGGTAATAGAACTTTGCTTGAAGAGCATAACCCTAGAGGTATAACATAGATTGAAACCAGCGAACGAGCGAAGCGAGTGAGTGAGTGAGTGAGTGAGTAGCGAAAGCATTCGTATTGCGTATCGCATTTCGCTGCGTTCTAGAGATCTCACGAACGAACGAACGAACGAACGAACGAACGAACTCGCACTAACTCACACTAACTCACTCGCACTCACTCGCACTCGCTACTCTTGCGGTTATGGGGATGCTCACTACCCTGGTGACGATCACGATAAATACTCGCTCACAGTCGCACACACTCAAACTAGCACTTGGCTTGATCAGTTGTACATTCCAAGCAAACACTTTACGTTTCCTAATTGTTAGTTTATTATTTCTTTGTTCCACCTGGTTTGATTTTTATTATCCCATCAGCAATAGCATCGTAATAGGTCTGACGTAGGTTTGTCGGCCTGTCATGGGTCTCTTCTATGTCTGTGAACTCACTCACGAGCTCACAAACTCACAAACTCACCCCCTTTAGCGAGTGAGTAGGAACAAATGGGTGAAGCAAGAACAAATGAGTGAAGCAAGAACAAACGAGTGAAGCAAGAACAAACGAGCGAAGCGAGTTTGTTAGTGAGTAAACGAGCGAAGTGAGCTTGTTAGCGAGTGAGTAAGAACAAATGAGCGAACATTGAGTCCAAGTCTCACTCAATTGAAATACTAGAAACGCACTCATAGTACTGCTTCGCAGCACTATTTGTGTCTGCTGCGAATCGACTAAATAAGGTATAAATTGCTGCTAATCAAGATAACAACCTATATAATCTGCTATGAATAACAAGCTATAGCTGTAAATGACTAAAGAAGTCGCTTCACTCTATGCTCCTTCACTCTATGCTCCTTCACTTTATTATACACCTGTGAACGTCGTATCTGCTATCATTATACAATTTTTTTGATCATTTGGTGTCATTTCAATCCCCTATTCCAATACTCATTCACTCACTCACAAAAGCTTTCAATTTGGCCGAATGGATTTGGCTGTTAACAATAGCAGCTTGGGCCTAAAATCATTTGGCTATTGATGACTGATTGCTGAGCAGCGAGTGAGTGTGTGGGTCAGACTGAGTGAGTGAGTGTGTGTGTGAGTGAAGATTAGCGCGCTCAATTGGTACTGGATATTTGTAAAGTCTTGCCTAACGTACGAATGAACGAACGAACGAACGAACGAGCGAAGCGAGTGAATGAGTGAGTGAGTGAGTGAGTAGCGAAAAGGAGCAAAGTTCGCTTGTAATGGAACGAACGAACGAACAAATCAATGGAACAAATCACTCACACGCACTGACCACACTCACGAACTCACTCACTCACGCACTCTCACTCGCACTCTCACTCCCACTCCCACTCCCACTCCCACTCACTCACTCACCTTTGGCACTCTGATGTAAGGTTGTGCGAAAATCATAAATTTGAGTATGGTTCACAACACATATGTTAACATTCATGAGAGAAATTACCTCAAGTATTGAACGTTGTTTGTTGTTTATCAAGAGGAGTATAAAATCAAGTGTTTCACAATGACTTTATATTCTCCTATAAAAAATTATCCTTTTTTCCATTTTACAAGATTATTGGGGATATTCTAAAGAAATAACAAACTACGGCAAAGTGCTGTGCAATATATCATTAGATAGCAAATTCTTTTGATAAACGAGCGAAGCGAGTTTGTTCAATGGAACTTACTCACTCCTTCGTTCAATGGAACTAACCTCTACAGCATAAATCCCAGAATATATACCCCCAGAAAGTGCTGCGAAAGTTGACAGAATTTAACAGAATTGAATGGCTGATGAATGGGCTCCAGGAGAGAATAATGGTCAGAATGGTCAAAATGGTCAAAATGGTCAGAATGGTCAGAATGGTCAGAATGGTCAGAATGTTCAGAATCTCAAATGTTCGCACCCACTCACCCAATGCTCATTCACATACAAACTCGCTTCGCTCGTTTGTTCTCACTCACTCAAGAGTGAACAAGTGGCGAGTTAGTACGCAAGTGAGAGCTAGTATACATGTGGTGAAATCAAGCTTGGAGTTGGTTAGCAAGTGAACTGGCGTGAGCTATTACACAAGTAAGAGCTAGTGTACACGTGAGCCAACTAGTTGACTCGCAAACTCACACTCACAAACTCACGAACTCACGAACTCACGAACTCACGAACTCACGAACTCACGAACTCACCTTTGGCACTCTGATGTCTTTTTCTCAAGGTAGGACCTTTGGAAGTCAATTTTCTCAAGGCTACTCACTAATTCACTCTCTCTCACCCACTCTCACTCACCCACTCTCACTCACCCACTTTCACTCACTCGCTTCGCTCGTTCGCTCGTTCGTAGAGGTATAGTGTGTCTGAGCACTAATAAGTTAATGAACTCACAATAGACAAGTGCTATTCACCGGTGATTTATATCCAAATAAAACTTCCAACCAAGATAACTACAGGTGCTTGATGATTTCGCCGCCAATGACCGCGAGGAACAGAATATCGTATAAAAGTGTAATATTGAGGTTATAATTCATCGTTCGTTCGTGAGTTCGTGAGTTCGTTCGTGAGTTCGTGAGTTTGTTCGTTCGTTCGTGAGTTCGTTCGTTCGTGGGTGAGCAAACTCGCTTCGCTCGTTTGTAAGTTCGTTAGTTCGTTCCGTTGGCTTACATATTTCTCCGAGGTTATATCTGGTTGTGTAAATGATACCTTGGTTTTCGCATTTAATTGGTTTGATATACCTGGTTGCATATCATGAAAATCCGTAACGATAATTCAGTCTTTCAAAAATCTAAACGAGTATACATATCGGTGACTGTGGTTGCAAATATGGTTAATTACTCACAAACTCACGAACGAACGAGCCAACGAAATCACTCACGAACGAACGAACTCGAACACTCACTCACGAACGAACGAACGAACGAACGAAATCACCCACTCACGAACGAACTCGAACACTCACGCACTCACGAACGAACGAACGAACGAACTCAAACACTCACGGACTAACGAACGCACTCACGAACGAACGAACGAACTCAAACAATCACGCACCCACTCACCCACTCACTCACTCACTCGCTTCGCTCGTTCGCTCGTTCGCTCTACGCTCATTTGTGAGTGAGTGAGAGGATTTAAGAGGGAACGTCAATAACAACGAAGTGGTATCAATAATTAAAAGTAAGTATGGTGAGTATGATGATGGTGAGTATGATGATGGTGAGTATGATGATGGTGAGTATGATGAGTATGATGAGTATGATGAGTATGATAAGTATGGGGAGTATGGGGAGTATAGTCTGTTAAGACTTGTCGAATACCTACTTTGCACTCAAAAGTTCGCACTCACTCACTCACTCACTCGCTTCGCTCGTTCGCTCGCAACTACGGGATCATAAATCTTGAGGAAAGACGATTGGAGGTTTGTTGGGCCCTTCGCGGCAGTTTTTGCACCTTGTTTGGTCGCTTCGCTCCAGTGCTGCTTCGCAGCAGTTTCTGCACCTTATTTGGTCGCTTTAGTTTTCATACCTCTCACCAATACAAACTGGATTCTGTATCTTGTATACACAATTTGATATTTATTTGTAGGGTGGTCCACGGCCACGAACGAACGAGCGAAGCGAGTGAGTGAGTGAGAATGCCAGCGAATGTATATCACAACCAAACTCCCGAGCAAGCCAGCGAATGGGTATCACGAACCAACAAACACCCTAACGAACTAGAGAATGGTTATCAATAACTCTCTTCGCTCGTTCGTTCGTGAGTTGCGAAATCAAAATAGTCTACGAAGATGAAAACGCATTTAGCACTTTACAACATATACGATTAGACATATGATCCAATATAAGCATTGTTAGGTTCGTATTGGCTCACTTTTCTATGTATACTCCACATGAACCTGTTCCTAGGCTTTTTTATGCTTTTTTATGTTTGCTTTAATTAATAAATCACTCTATTAGTTTTAGTATGGTGATTGGTGTGAGATGTGTACATATTTATTTTAGTATAGAGATGATTGTGAATTGTATACGTTTAAACATATACTGTCAGCCTACCTAGGCTAATCGGCTTGAATCTCATGGGGATTCTTTGTCCAATAGCTATTACGCAGGTTATATATTCGGTATGGACTGAATTACTCACACCTAGTTTTGTCTAGAACAACCAGCACAATTCTATCGATATAGGAAGCTCGGGGTTACTCGAGGTACTTTTGATTAATTAGTTTATGTACCAAAAAAATGTAAAATACCATATAGAACAAAGAATACTCTGGCTACGGCTTAAAAACAAAGCTGATACTCAGGTTCGAACTAAGGACCAACAGATTTGCAATCTGCTGCGCTACCACTGCGCCACATCAGCTTTGATGGTGATGTTGTATAATATGCCCAGGTGGCTATTATATCCCGGATTCTTGTATCCTCTCTGAAGGATATACTTCATATACTTACTATCTATCGATCTTAGCTTACACTTATCATAACAACGCCCACGAATCTCCCTATTCGCATTCAGTGTCCTAAACTAAGCTAATCCTAATAGGAGCGGGGCCAGCCCCTTTTATATTCTCCCTACTA
>JAKUAJ010000262.1:0-27382 GCA_030562865.1 Kodamaea lidongshanica (nom. inval.)
CATGTGGCTGTACTGGGAGAGGCCTATTATTTTATACCTGTATTCTGTGAGTACAACTTAATCAACAATTTTATATATACTTGTAGAGCTAAACTGCCAAAAAAATATGCGGAAATTATCTCACATTACTGCTATATAAATCTATAGAGCCTAGATCTTGCTTTTCAGGGTCAATAGTACCTATCTGGATGAAATTGCCTTCCTTTAGGCTCAATAAGCTCAAAAGAACTCGTTTGGATTAAATTGCCCTTTTGGGATGGTCCTATGGAGTGTGAGGTGAGACTAATTATCCAATCCTTATCCAAATGAATATAAATAACAGCAAATTGCAACTTTTGAAAACCATTCAAAAATGGCTGCTCCAAAGAATAACTCAAACAACAAAGACAACGGTAAAAACCAATACCCTCACGGTGTCCTCCCTTGGGAATGCATCATCGTTTAGGCTGCTGCTTCTGATTATAGGTCTATATAGCTAATATTATTTGTGATCTAATTCATGTATAGACACCAGCTACCAGATAAGCTGATGTTCTGGATGATAACTTTGTAGCTAACGAAATGGCTAATTGGTTAAATGGCCTTATTTCAAATTACCCACACTTGATTTGAGATATGTGATTGGTTCAACAGAAGCTAACAATACTTTCAAGACTGATTCTCCTCACTTTTTTATGGCTAATTTTTTAGTTGACGCTATGAGACATAATGATTGAGCTTAGTAACAATATTGGATGGTTTGTAAATTAGTCTCGTAACTTTTCTTATAATTCACCTTCCCTTAATGGGCTAAGAGGTGTTTTAATGAGAGTCAACTGTATTATGGTAGGAACAGTACTTTGCTAAAAACAATTTTCGACCAATAGTATGGAATCATTACAATTTTTGGATGCCCTTTATTGCAATCTAAGCAGAATACTGACAAAGGAGCATAGTGTAATGACTCTAACAAAGTTTTCCTCTAGAGTCACTACAGACCTCTTCGTATTAGATTTCCTCGATTCTCTCTCGTCACAGATTCAACAAACCTACGAACCCCAAGGACCAGCTGAATTTTTACACCAAATAATCAAGACTAGTTCCCATTAAAAATAACGTAAACTTCGCTAATTAGGACTCCATGATTTAGTAATCAATGCATCTCCCGGTGTTCCCTAACCTGAGACAATTGCTTCTCAAGCTGCATTTTTTTTGCCCATGAGAAATTTGATCCCTTCCTCCCCAAAAAGTATACTAACTCTTTTTCATAAAGTAACATAATCCTATCAAACCCATTCTGGGACAGTTGTGTCAGTTCTTGCTTGATCATGGTATTATACGCAACCACGTACCGTGTCTACGTATAAAAGATACTTTTGAGGAATACTTTAATATGGTCATTCATGAAAGAATCTTCCCTTAACAGGCAGTTAGCCGTCCAGCCACATCCTCATTCTCTGAATGGTTAAGAAATGAACTTGAAGACCTCTGTTACTAATGTGTCTTTTTCTTCAGGAAATCCAGTTGGGGCCAAAAAGCTCGGTACAAAACACAATTTGAGAAGACATTTCCTGAGGTGCAGCATTTGGACCTTTAATTTAGATTGAGCACTCAATGGGTGATAGTTAGCTTACCATTATTTTCCATATATCAGCAGTAAGTTTTCGTAAAGCGTCCATTTTTTAGATGGACAGTGTAGATGGAGTCATATATAGCTGCACAGTTGTACTATAGTAAACCTCCCCCACCCCCAGCTTTTGAGTGCATTTAAAACAAAAGTACCGAGTAGAAACCTTTTAAAATTGAACAGTGAGTGTCTGATCAGTTTTCTGGTATAAAAAGCAGTCATTATCTGAATGATTGTATTCGCATGCACACTTGGTCCCATATTTTGTACAATACATAATGGTCATACCGTAGTAGCTAGCGATTCTCATTGCCCAAAATTTGCCTTTAATCTTACCAGTACTCACTCAATTGATAATAGATGTAGAATGTATGGATGCACATGTGTAGATTGTGTATAATATGTTTGTATTTGATAGATTGGAGGTAAATAGTGTTCCTCAAAAGATTTCATCTCAATATTTATCAATCGCTTCACCAGGTGCTTGAGTGCCATAGTTTGCTGCTGCTTCGTTCTGGCAAGCATGTTATCAAAATAGTTTACCATCTTGTGATCCTTTTAGCAGTATAAATGTGATCGTATCCCAAGTTGTAACAAGCCAGTATCAAGCTCAGTTTTACCTGCAATCATATCAACAGGCTACTTTTGAAATCATATTCAGAGCTGTCTACTTGATCATTTCATCATGTTCCATTTAAAGTTCGAGTGTTGCAAAAGGTCACGGATATCCTTTGAAATCTACCCGAATTCTCACACTTTTTGAACAGAAAATCTTGAAATGAACTAACTCTCAACCTTTGTGGCCAATAGCCAATTTTATCCAATATTGTGTGCTCTTTTAAGGTTTGCAATGACCTGTGATCATAACTGGCTTGACTACCTACCCACCAGGTATTCTCTGAAATGAATGGAAGACAAAACAAAGACTACCACGGTGAAAACCAGAGACAAATCGACAGACAAGCTTATCCTTTTAGCTATGTATCAAGTTTCCTTTTAAGTAATGTATTGGATTACTATTTAACGCTGTATTTTACCTGGAAGGCATACGCCCTCAAAACACCTCCCTTGTTTTCCATCACCTGGTTGCTCCACCAAGTTATGAGCAGTCTGCTTTCAACCCCTGATGATCTCACATTAGTTGCCAAGATTGCTTTCATTTTAGTTTGGCTTTGGCTGAAGTCTTGGGACAGTGTGACTTGGCAGCCCATGGTAAAGGGGTCACCTTTGAATTTATCAAACTGATTTCAAGCTCAACCTTTGCTACTTTTTTAGTTGCCGTGAGTTACAGGAAAACCGGTGCATGGTGGTGAATGTTGTCGAACAACTCAGCTTCTGTGTTTAGTGATTTATGAAATTGCACTGATTAGAAGGTTCTGCTAGAGTTAAAGGATGTACTGAAGTTTTCAATTTATGCATAAAATGGATTATTGAGGCTATTCTTCTCCGTCACTTTTTTCCTTAAAAACACCCCTTCTAGAGGTTCACTACCCAGAAATGCTGGAAAATTACCGTGATGATCTCCAAAATACCAAGATTAAACACTTCCTGAAGCTAAATTTCAAAGTTGGCCTTCGCTTTAACTTACGAGATATACTCCAAATGAAAATGAAATCACTCGTGTGGATTTTGGAATTGAAATCAGTAAACTTCAGGCCACATCCATCAAGTTTATGTCTCATCTAATGGATTCATGTCCACACTTTGATTGGTTTTGTGCCTACTTATAAAGTTTGTCTTAAACATAACCAATGGAGCTCTATCAGTGTTTATTCAAGTGTAATTACAAAGAACAACAAACCCCTATATGAAACCAAAAATGGCGACGGAATCGAAGGCCTACATTTACTCTTCGCTACTGCTGTGCCGTGTCTTATTTTGGGCATCATATCGAGTTTCTATCTATCAAAGGATTTAGATTGGAGAGCACATGTGTTTTATACAACTGACATTTTCCCTGAATCCTGGTTTCTCTACCAGACTGTGCGCACTACGATACTGATAGGCGAAGGTCTCAAAATAGAGGTCATGGTTGCAACAGGCTTTCACTTTTGTTTGGCCCTTGCTGGCAGTTTCAACCGTTTTGACTTGGCAGCTCGTGGAATAGGTAATTTTTCCGATTCTATCAGGCTGGTACTTGCTTCAACTTTTGCTACAACCATGGCTGTTTTAAGGTACAGCAAGACAGGAGAATGGTGGTAGCAGCAATGATATTCAAAGTCGGTTGGAAACTTAAAAGATCTGTGCTCAAGAAATTTAAAAAGTCATGAATTGAACTCAATTGGATCCGCAATAAGCTAATGGAAATAACCTCTAAAGACCCGTACCGCAATATTTTGTGCTCGGTTTGAGAATTCTTGGGATATTCAGAGAAACCCAACGAGGATAGTAAATTTCGAGGATGAACCTGCTAACAATACGGCCTCTTGATTTTGCCAAAAGTATTACAATTTTCAGTGAATACCAATAAAACCGTCATGTCTCGTGATTTCAAGGTCATGTTTACATGCATTGTTCAGCACGCATGTGTGTATCTTCATTTGCCAAATTATAGAATCAGCTTTCATCCACAAAAATTAACATCATGGGCTTCAAACAAATAGACTACATTCATCTTGACGCTATCAGAAAACTGGCCATTAGTGGATTGTCTAATTGTATGATGTCACTTTGCTTCAGATTCATTCTCTGATCAATGCATCGAGCAAACTGTAAATCTGTGTATGTTGAAGAGACTACTTTTGGCTACTTGTAAGATAGTTATCTTCTCGATATATACAAAACATCTATATAAAATCAGAGCTTCTATTCGCTCTCCTCATCAAATACCTACAACAAATAATGAATCCAGCCATATACATGTGTATGATAACTTGTAAAAGATGCCAGTAGCGGTATCCGTTCTCCTTAAGCAACCGTTTTTAACGTTTGGAGTAGAGTTGAAGATTTATTTCACAAATCATCCTTGAAACTCTTGGAGATGTTTTATTATGTATATTTAGAAACTTGGTCAAGACAGGTGTATCTTTTTCAATCCTTGGCCAGCACACTTGATTGTGGGCATTGTAAGCCAAATACATAGCATACAATCATATGCAATTTTGATCTACTCGGTAATTGCGCTCGTATGGTAGCGCATCTAAGAAAAAGCTTTCTTATCGTGTTGAAAACAAAAGCGCTTTCCAACAAGAGTGCCAGTGGTGTTCATAAGACACCGGTATATGTTCAAAGTATCTTTACATATATTAAAGGCTACAATCTCAATATTCAATCCGCACTAATATATCCAAGATACGGATAAACTCGCATTTCGGAGATCGCCGAACGGATTTAAATAGAACTCAAATCGCCAATAATCATCAAATGACCCAAATCTCAGAAAGCGTTTTTCAAGAACAAATTGTTTTAAAATACACCGATGTTATCGGAGAAAAAGTTGGTGGTAGCATTGTTAGTTTCAGTGACCAATGGTTTGCCGATGCCAGCAATTTAATCAAGCCTAAGGCCCCCATAAGAGATGCAACCAAATTCGTGTATAGTGGGGCATGGTATGACGGATGGGAAACTCGCAGACACAACCGAGAAGAAGCTGATTGGGTGATTTTCAAGTTAGGCGTATCACTGGCTAAATTGATCGGAGCTGAAGTTGACACGGCATTCTTTAACGGTAATCATGCACCAGCAATATCAGTTGAGGGTGCCCAAAACTTTGATAGTGACGAGATCAAAGAAGATGAATGGGAAACAATAATCTCGAAAGTTGAGTGTGGTCCTTCCCAAAAACACTTTTTCGTTCGTGATTCAATAACCTCCAAGAACTACACCCATGCAAGATTGCGTATGTACCCAGATGGAGGTATCGCTCGTTTCAGACTTTATGGCAGTGTGATTCCAGGGGCAAACATCAAAGGTCAAGTGCAAGACTTTGCTTCGGTGGCTAATGGAGGTGTTGCAATTAAAGTTTCTGATCAACACTTTGGATCAGCTGACAATTTACTCTTACCTGGTAGAGGTCAAGATATGTCGGATGGTTGGGAAACTAAAAGATCAAGAACACCAGGTCACACCGACTGGGTCGTAATTAGATTGGGTGCTGTAACCAAAATTAGCAAAGTTGGAGTGGATACAGCTCATTTTAGAGGTAACTTCCCACAGAAAGTTAACGTAAAGGGTATCAATATCTCTGATGAACTGCAATTGTCTATTGATTCAGCAGATTGGAAAACCTTGGTTTCTGATACTGAGACCCAGGGTGACAAGGAGCATGATTTTGACGTTACTGACGATGGAGTTTATTCCCATGTCATGCTTACTATCGTTCCTGATGGTGGTGTTAAAAGGTTTAGAGTTTTTGGTACGAGTAGCTAGCTATGCTGCGCAGCAGCGTAGCGAAGTTTTTATAGTATTTAAAGAATTTTCGTATACCTAAAAGTATGCTAGTCATATCTGAAAGTATGTAAAGTGTTTTCATAAAGTATGAATGTCATATACCTAAAAGTATGTTAGTCATATTCTCATAAGTATCTCCTAAATGTATGTTTGCATATACCCCAGAGTATCTTCACACCAAAAAATATCTTGATGGTGGTGTTTTCCTTTAAGATCACCCAGCATGATTGTAACCATGTTGATGACTATCTTTTAGGTCTTGGCGTATTATCAGCCATACAAATATATCTCGATGATGCGATAACGATATGCAGATATTGTTATCTGAGTGATGTAAGCGATATTGCCACAGATTTTGTTATCTGGATGATGCAAGCGATAACGCCATACAGATAGTTGTCTGGATGATGTAAGCCATATCTCCTAAGATATTGTTATCTGGATGATGTAAGCCATATCTCCTAAGATATTGTTATCTGGATGATGTAAGCCATATCTGCTAAGATATTGTTATCTGGATGATGTAAGCCATATCTCCACAGATATTGTTATCTGGATGATGTAAGCCATATCTCCACAGATATTGTTATCTGAATGATGTAAGCCATATCTTCACAGATATTGTTATCTGGATGATGTAAGCCATATCTCCACAGATATTGTTATCTGAATGATGTAAGCCATATCTCCACAGATATTGTTATCTGGATCATATAAGCCATATCTCCACAGATATTGTTTTCTGGATGATGTAAGCCATATCGCCACAACTACTTTTATCTAGATGATGCAAGCACGCCACACATATTGTTCTCTCCAAGATTGATATCGGAAAACTTTAAAGTTATCAACGATACTCATGGAGCCATAATTTCAAAACTCCAGGCTTAGCACAAGCTATGCATTTTGATTTTTAACCACCTATACTACTTTTCAAATAAATGAGCTCGATTATCAGAATTTCAAAGTTTACAGTCGTCTTCAGCTAGCTGTATGTTTCGCTGTTTCATTATAGTCAAAAAAAAAATTCGAATCATCAACCAACCACTAGTCAAATGCATTAAATTCTCGTCACCTCAACAAAAACACTGCTTGCAAAGAAAAAACTCTACACCACATGACAGAGAAACTCATTCTGTACTTAGGACAACGTATTCCTATCAAAGATCTAGCACCCAAATTCCGTGATGTGGACCAGCAGGCTATATGCGAGTTCCTAGGCAGTGGGATCAGCACGCAGAACCCATACTACGTGTGCCTATTTCTTAAAAGCTTTCTCTCGCACTTGGAGAAAAACTGTATCGAAGTTCATGAAGAGCTCTACGAAATATACTGTTCACCAGAGATCATGGGTTCCAAAGAGCTCGAGCCAACCCAAGTGGATGTTGTGAAATACTATGTAGGAGGGTTCGGCAGTGAAAAGCATACTTACGTCACCATCTTGGAAACACCAAGATTACTATCTGGTAACAATTCTACCGGGCATCGAACTTGGGAAGCTGGGCTTTATTTGGCAAATTATTTGAATTCAGGCCATGTAAATTTTAAAGATAGCATCGTTTGTGAGCTCGGTGCAGGAACAGGCCTCGTAAGTTTATCTTTGGCTGCAAATAACGCTGTTAAAGAGGTTATTATAACAGATGGTACTGATTTCTTGGTTGAGAAGATGCCAGCCACCTTAGATCTAAATGCAATACAAAACGGTCCTGCAGTGAAGTGCGAGCATTTACTTTGGGGAACTACAGAAAAATCCAAACCCAATTTCGTGCGAGAACCTCCATTTGCTGATTACATCATAGCATCTGACGTCACTTATGACTCGCGTTTGTTTGAAGATTTGGCTTCCACCATCAACGATTTCTTCCAAAATGGAACCAAGCGTGCCATCATTGCAGCCACGATTCGTAACAAAGAAACTAATAGTATATGGGAAGAAGTTTTGGCCAAATGGTTTGATTGGGAGATTGTTGATCGATGTGATCCTTGTCTGATTGATGATTATTGTTGGTTTCGGGATGGGACTCCAGAAATTTTGGTTTATTCTTTACTGTCTAAAGCAAGTGTTATGTAAAGATAATGTGGAAAGATTGCATAAGCAACGTCATCAACAGGCGAAATGTACTGTAAATTTTGGTTTATTCTTTACTGTCTAAAGCATCAAGTGTTATGTAAAGATACTTTGAAAGGAAGCATTGCATAAGCAACGTCATCAACAGACGAAATGTACTGTCATGATTGACAAAATACGTCACAATACATAAAATTCATGTAAGAGCAGATTGGCATTGGTAACACGAAACCATCAATCTGTATCTAATATTTCGGTTATTAATCTACTTTTAGAAATATACATATACCTAATATGAAGAAAAACCATCAAGACATAATTGAAATTTATTGCAAGATTCGCAGCCAAATGGAGAAATAAGCATTGAAGTGTGTGTGAAGGTAGAAATGTAAAGGATATTTTATACAGTAGATTGAGTGTCAAGGTTTCGGTTTGACATGTTTAACTTTTCACTTTGAGATTTTTTGACAATGTAGCAAGGACATAGTATATCGCTTGATATGATGGCTTGGGTTAGGAATATGTAGAGTCAAAAGCGGGTGGATACTAAAGTATAACTTTAACATTAAAGATGATATTAAAATATAACTTACAATAAAGGTGATTGTGAAGTGTCATCTAAGAAAATTGCAACCAAATTGGTGATATCTCGTTATTCTCTGTTTCGCAACTCAATTAGACAATCTCATATCATCTCATATAAACATATTTTTTTTTTTTTTACTAAATATACAACCATCAATCGAATCCAATTAATACATCACCTCCACAACTCCTTTACTGATAAGCTCAGCCTAGAACTCTATACCGTCTTTATCTACTCAATCTACCGAATCTCGCAAAAGTCGGCCTGCACATACCCAACCAATCAAATGAATCTTTTGGTGCGAAAATTTTAATACGAACAAAATTATTCAAAACGTATATCATGGCTGCTAGATTCCCATTCCCTGTTGCAAAGACCTACTGGCCATACGCCGCTGGTGGTATGTATCAAGTCAACAAACCTATAAAATACTAACAATATAGCTGCCATCACCTACTTCTTGGTTTACAAGGCATCTGTTGCCTCCCAAAACTCTGATGAATTCATCAACGACCCAAGACACCCAAGATTTGCCAAGGGTGGTAAGTTTATCGACTTGGAAAACAAGAATTAATTGAATAAATGTGATATTGGACTAATGTAGGTGTTGAGTTTCAACATTGGAAGAACACCTGAAGATGTGAATACCCAAGCGTTTGAAAGATTTCTTCAGTAGATGAATATTGAAAGTAAGCAATTTGATGCAAACAATTGGTTAATTAAATGCAAACAATTGGTTAATTAAAAGCAAACAATTGGTTAATTAAAAGGAAGCAATTGATTATTTGAAACATCAACCCTCTGTTATTTGTGCAAACTTTGATGATATTTTGCGTATAAAACCTTTACTGCCAATCTACAGACAATCGAGTTTTATGTTTATTGCATAGCTCTAATAAAAAATTAAAATATCAAACTTGGTGACAAAAGAAATCTTTGGATATTCTTTGCCTTTTTATTCTCCATGATGTCGTTGTAGGCCACAGTTTTGGATATAACTTTTGCACACATGTAGTGATATCTCTTATAGAATAGTCACCATTAAATGTACCTGATCAATACTGATTCATTTCGGTTTAGCACTTGATTGGGTGCAACTTCAAACTTTTCACTACATCATAAGGCCTAAAATGCGGAAACTAAAAATATTGACATACAATGTCACAACTTGAGAGCTTAGATAGGTGGTAATCACTTGTCATTCTCGTGGGGTGAATCTGAGACTGGTATCTTACACGAACATGTAGTTGTAAAAGTTGGGTAAATTATAGAAATGGACCTTTCAGCATTAAACAAGGATTTACAAAAAGCATACATTGCAGGTTATTCAAAAGTTGACCTATAGTTGTCATTAGCAGCACCTGAGTGATAATAACTATTCAAATAATTAAGCAATTGCAAGAATAAAGAGCACGCTAAATCAATGTTGGTTACACCAGCAAGACTTGACAAGCAAATGCAATGAAAAATTAGACAAACATGGGCTAGGTAAAGAAGAAGAGAAAGGATGAAGATCTAGTGTCCAGCAACCAAAACCAGTCATATTCAAGTTTGTACGTTCCATATTTTATTGCTTTGCCCTTGGAGTTTTGCCTCTGATAACAGCGTAACACACTTGGTCATTCTAAAGAGCTAATGGATACAGTAAATTCGGAGTCGTAGTCTACTCCGCTTTCATTGACTGATAATGCCAAAGTATTGTTGATGGGTATACTTGGATCAACTATGTCAAGACCTCATTAGATAATTTTCTCGTAAACCTTGAACCCGGAAACATCAGACTTTCCCTATGGCAATGAAGAGAGTATGATTGGGTCTGGCCATAAAAATTTTGTGTAGTAGTCCTCCTTCTCAAGCTTCAACTATATGTCCACCTCAGAATCAAAGCTGACTATATGCAGTGATTTGTTTGAGTGTATTTATACTATTAAAGTAGCTACAATATTCCATTAAATTATCAGTCACCCACAACCAGTAAACTTGCAATCATTCCAGATATAATTGCCAAATAATTGACTGTTGAGGAGCTTTGAGAAAATATTCTGCTTGTATGTGCTTTACAGAATGTTCAATAACAATCTATTGGGAAAGACAGGCATTTTCGCGGGGTAGGATCAAAGATGACTTTGATTTGTCATGCTCTTGACAAGAGTTTTTTGGCTTATCATGTAGGCTCATTTTGGCTCAGTTTGACTTATCATGTGGGCTCATTTTAGCTCAGTTTGGCTTATCATGTGGGCTCATTTTTGCTCATTTTGGCTTATCATTTTGGCTTATCATTTTGGCTTATCATTTTGGCTTATCATTCTGGCTTCATTCTGGCTTATCATTCTGGCTTATCACCATTTTTTGCGTATCACCATTTCTATCACCATTTTGTTGATTAAGTCAGCTCATGTCTTTTATTGGTGGATCCAAATAAATTCTCTTCTCATCCCTATGTCTGAAACCATACAATATGTGTAAGAATAACCTCTTTTGTGATGGATTCTGATCAAGTGAAAATGATTACGCGCTGAATACACCAAAGAACTTTATCGGGTAATCTATTCATAAGTTGATGTTGACCTTTACCAATGATCACCTTGTTTTTGAGAATCATCGTATATTCTACATACAAGTTTAGTTGAGTTTTCATATTGCATTTCCACCCTGATGGACTCAAATATCTTATATAGTTCCATAACAGATTGAATCAATTGTTTCCAACAGTACAACCTTTACACATTACTGTGAATAGAACGGAAATCAGTAACACTAAGCGATACTCGGTTGCTCAACACGTATTGTTTAAATGTAAACACAACTTTGCAGCCATTATCGGTGCTAAGGTTTTGCGTTATTCGTGCCTTGCAGATTTTTGGAAACTTTTCCTAACAAACACGATTTCATTTCATTGGAAAGGATTTCATCAGAGATTATTTCATTAGGAAGGATTTCATGAGACTATTTCATAAAAGACTATTTCATTAGAAACGATTTTTGCTCATTTCAGTATATCAAATATTACAAAACATTCACAGAAACAATAAGCATATTTCATTCAATTTCATAATCTCTCTTCATGATATTCAACACTTATAAATGAATTTCGTCATCAAATTTACACTATAACCAGCTTTCCCTTTTTTTGCATATTGTACCTTGTAACATAACCTAACATAATCATCAAGTCAAGCAACCCCCATAGTCAACCCCAAAGCAAAGAGCAAAACACACAAATACACAATTATAAGCAATTGTTACAAGTCCCCTAAGACTGAAACATGATGTCATTTGCATATCCGCTGTTGCAAGTACAAGAGCAGGTGTGCGTTTAATTTAGTAGGGTTCATGTGATTTTAGTGATGTGTTTGCTTTATTGTTTATGTGATTAGCGGTAATCACATGGTATGTAGAATATCCGCTTTATCAATAGGTATCTTGAACGATTGATGAAGGTTTCTGATAATTACGTAACTCAGTGGCGATATTCAGGTGGCGATATAGTTTGTGAAACAAGTTAGAGTTACAAGGAGAGTAGGAGAGTAACAGGAGAGTATTTTTTTCTGTAGATGGTGAACGTGTTTTTCTTGATTTATCGTTCGCTTGTGGTACCTCGTCGCTTGTGGTGCCTCGTCGCATATGTTTCCTCGAATATGTTTCCTCGTGTCATATGTTTCCTCGTGGCATAGGCTTCCTCGTGGCAATACACGTGCTTAATCGTATTTCTGCAAAGAGCTTAATCACGAGTGCTCCAAAAAAAAAAAAAGATCTAAGATTTCTTTTGATGTGATCAACGTGCTAGTGAAAAATTTTCCACCGCCTTTTACCGAAGACTTTTTCTCTGACGTTTGTGATGTCATGTGTTCACGTACGGCTGCTTCAAATGTGTGATGATAATTGATGTGTGGTGGCCACTAAATGCATCATTGGCACCACTATTACTAATAACTATTATACAATCAATATTAGTCTGTTAAACAATTTGTTATACTCAATCTGTTATAACCACTTGAATTATAACCACTAGAATCAACCCATCTATCATGTAATAACCACTAAAACCAACTAAATACCTTGTTCGTCAACTACATACACACATTTTTTTACTCGGACTATGTCTATAATTAGTTGAAATACCTTCAAAAAAACTCTTTTTGTGTTACATTCGACCATCGTGTGACTTTAGTAAGGCTCAAAACGACATGATACGAAGTGGTTAGAAACCCTTCTATTTTACGTGGCTAATGTCTCAAACCTTCAAAGTTATACTTGGCAATTACTAATTGTCAATTGCTTGAAAATTCTTCAAAATCAACTACATACCCAAAGGCGCTGGGCCTTGCTATTAGGCGGAAACCGTTGCACATTTCCGTCATACCTTTCACAAAGTGTAAAACGTGGAGACTTTCCAACCAAACAAACACAGCTGATCAACCAAAAAAAAAAAAAAAAAAAAATAAAAGTTCTTCATCAACTCAAGAACTGATCAAGTCAACTTTTAACCGCTGTCGCTAAGCCATAGCACCACACTCAAACAATAGCTTTTTTGTTGAGTGGCAAAAAAAAATCATTACATCTAACCTTATTCTAGAGGATCCCTTCTAGCTCTAACCAGCAAACCTTGGTGAGGGTGCTTGCTTGCTATTTTTCTTGCACCCAATTGTCTAACAGGAAGGGTCTAGGCTTGTGTTGCTATGTATGCAGGATTTTCTGGAGTGCATGTATAGGGGTGCGCTAAGTTATATATAGATACGAGAGCAATAACCCATCATAACCATTTTACAAGCCGCAGAGCAGTACACTAATATCATAGTAACGTTCGTTCTTTCATTCTTTACGATTAGTTCTTTACTTTACTCAAACTCAATTTCTAGACATAAGATCAGTTTGGTAATCTTGACTGATCATTCGTAAAGAATAATCTAAAATTAATTACTGTCATCAACTACTACTACACTCTATTATTAATCATTATATCATTACCTATATCCCATAAAAACCCAATGCAAAATTCATATCTAATTAGCTATGGCTATATCTTGCCATTTTCTGTAGTTATGCAAAATCCATTGATTGTTAAGTTGTAAGTTAGCTTCTTTTTCCATGTGTTGGCAAGGTGATATACTGGATGCGTTGCAAATCATACAGTCGTACATGAATGAAGTTGATTCCACACTTGATGGAGTAAATGTATATGAATTCAGATAAGTGTAATCCATGTCATCCTGTATTGGGTATTGAGTTGGTGATTGAGGTTGGAAGTCATCATCATTGAATTCGAATATTTCTTCGTTATCGTAAGACATCTTTATTCTTTGTCTGTATATGTGTGTTAATGATTTTTATGATCCGATGGAATTATATTTATATTTATATATTTTTACTCACACGTTTATGAGTAATGTATATTTGACTCAGACTCCCGAATTGCGGATAACACAAACTGTGGATTGTTGAGTGAAATTTTTACCCACAAGGTAGCTCCGGATACGGTAATACAAAATACTGTGGAGTTTGTGTCAAGCAAAGAAAAAAAAAAAAAATATCGATGTAAAAGAGCAAAAAAAATATTATTACTCATATGCACGTGTTTTCTTTTCAATTCTGGTATCTTCCAACGTTTTCCAAACGGTGGCGACTGTGGAGGGTCCCTGCCATAGTATTTACTGTTTTCTCACACTCCATAGTTTCCATAGTTTCAATGGTTTCTATGGTTTCAATGGTTTGTAATAGTATCCCCAGTTTCATACCGCCACCTCCACAAAATGATCCACTCCAACTACCGCCCATGTCTTCCCCTCTGGTAAATCTAGATCAGTCTAGTCTTCTCCTCAATTCTGCTTAGTGATTTTTTTCTCGCGAGTGTATGACTAACTTTACACAAGCTCATTTGGCGTGTATTTGCGGGGGAACAAATTGAACGAACGAACTCACGAGCGAAGCGAGTGAGTGAGTGAGTGAGTGAGTGAGTGAGTGAGTGAGTGAGTGAGTGAGTGAGTGAGTGAGTGAGTGAGTGAGTGAGTGACTGAGTGAGTGAGTGAGTGAGTGAGTGAGTGAGTGAGTGAGTGAGTGAGTGAGTGAGTGGATGAATGCCGTGAACAAGACTATCAATTCTCACTTAACCGATTTCTCTTTGGTCAATAGTGATGATTTGGGGTGTAGTGGTGTCTACCACTCATGTTTGTTTGTCCATATCCCCGCTACCCTTACAGATCATCCCCGCTAAATTTTTTCTCAATAACACGCTAAATTCACGCATCGCTTATTCTTATTATCCTTTTTCGTTAAACTTATCGCTACGTTGTTGCTAATGTTCTCACTAAAAAATTATGAGAACTCTCTCAACCAATGTTCTCACTAAAAAATTATGAGAACTCTCTCAACCAATGTTCTCACTAAAAAATGTTCTTGAAAAACTATCGCTACATCTCCTTTTAACAAATGGCAATCCATTCATTCTTCATCTTCGACAGACATTGCACTTGCATATACAATCGTGAATTCACAAACAACACAATCAACAAAAATAACGATTCTGATTCGTCCAAATTATTATTCGGGTTGTTGTACTCTTTAAAAATGATGTCGTCCAAGTTGGTTGATCAAGATGAAACTTTGGTAAACTCGTTAAAATCATTCACCTTAGGCATGTATCGAGCTCATTACTTTGAGTCCCTAACTGGTCTTAAGCTTATCCTCGTTAGTGACGTGGCCATTGATAACTTGCAACCGGTATTATGGGAGTTGTACTCAACCTACTATTTGAAGAATGTGGTGCATAATCAATTATCACCGGTTGAGTTTGAATCTGGTGAAAATCCTGGAAAGATTATTAATGAAAACTTTGTAAAGAGGACTGATGAGTTTATTACTGGGTTGTCTGTTTTTTGAGCACAATCAGATCAGTTTAATGATTTGATCATGAGTTTGGTTAAATAATTGAATCAAACTCATGTTTCAATTATCATCATTTTATGGGAGCACATCTAAGCACCATTCATAAGCCTAATAGGTGAAGCATTGATCTGATATCAAAAAGTAAAAGCACCCACAAAAACACCTTGGTGGCTGGAACTAACCTCATAGAAAGTTTTACTGATGATCCACTAGCTACATGTTCACTATGTTCTTGCCGCCGCTATTTTCTTGCTACCGTTATGGTTTCGCTACCGTTATGGGATATTGTCTCGCTAATGATATTGTCTCGCTTATGATATTGTCTCACCACAAATATTACACTGGCTCACCACAAATATTTCTCGCTAAATTCACATTCGTATTCTCACTAAAAATATGACATTGGGACTGTGGACTGTGGACTGTGGTCTGTGGACTGTGGACTGCGGACTTCGGACTGCGGACTGCAAACTGTGGACTACAAACTGTGGACTACAAACTGTGGACTTCGGACTGCGCATTTTGGACTTCGGACTGCGGACTGCCTTGACAAAATGCCACCACGAATCTCCCCGTCGCTCTCCTCGTGGACCCTACACAGCCGGCTAAACGCATAGCCATCCCACTACTGATTCTCTGCATAGCTAAACATTCCGATCAAAGATCATACATGGTTACTAACGATAAACAAAATAAAAAAGAAAAGTGCAACTTAAGTCTATTTGCATATGTGCACTTGTAGTCTCACCGTATGACAGATCAGTCCAAGCCAAAATCTTGGTCTAGCCAATTGGTTACTCCTGACTCCTTAGCTGAGCCCTGGTAATAGGGGCGAGTGCTTAAGCCATATTGATTTGAGTAGCAAATTTCCCTCTCAGGTGCTTACTAAGATCATGATCCATATGACATGAACTTATCGTTATCTACGAGATTATTTTTTCACAAAGAAAACAATAGCATTCTTATCTATGAATCACTCGAGGGTCCATGACTATTATGGATCAGGAGTGATTGTGATTTTACATTTATTTTGTAAAAAACATGCGAGAACAATATACTTTGATGACCAAGTTGTTATGAACTTGAATCTCATGATCAACTATAATTTTATTGCAATAAATACAAATGTACCAACGACTTCATTGACTTACAACATATATTCACCTATAACAAAAGTACAACAAATACAGCAATAATGGATTCAAAAAAAATATTCGACAACTGCAGGACTCGAACCTGCGAGGGCAGAGCCCAAAAGATTTCAAGTCTTTCTCCTTAACCGCTCGGACAAGTTGCCTCTTTTTACGAATCTGAAACAGTGGAATTTTAGCCCATGGTAAAGCCTTGGGTAGAACGGAAATCCAATTTCCTCGAAAACAAGTGACTATGAATACGAATTTCAGTTTAAGCCGCTATACTGCACCTTTGAAATGATAAGCTGGTGAAATTTCAGATCTAGTTTAGTGATTTCAAACTCTGGTGGTGTCAGTATTTATCAGCTGAAACCACTTGGAAATCACTTGAAAAGCCATTCTAGAGCAACAGAGAGCCACTTGCAGCCGATAGCCACTTGCAGCCACTTGATAGCCACTTGCAAACCGCTTAAATTCCTGCAAGGAGAATAATTTTTGCTTGTAATTGTGGGGAAACAATAAAGATTGTCACAACCACGTGAACAAAGATTGACATTGATAGCATCATCACAAATACCTTGGCATTACACGGTAGATGCAACGCTTCTCCGCTACCCTCAGATGATTTTCAGAATACCGGTTTAGGAATCATTTGAAACACGAAGGATGGTGTTACACCAAAGAGGAATAATAGAAAAGTGTGTCAACATCTCCGCCCGGATAAACGGTGATTTCCTATTTTGAGAAACATAGCTTGTAGCCTCCGCACATCGTTTCGTTCATGCGTGTTCCCCTAATACACACACACACACACACACACACGTTTACACCACATACAGCCTAACAATAACATCCAATAATCAAAAATTTGATTCAGCTCGTAAATGGCCTTCGTCATAATAAGGTTAGTCACTATTATCACACACACTATCAACAAGTCTTTCCCTTAAAAGGTTAAATTCAATATCACAAAAAGATTTTGTATAACATTGGTGACTAACTTTAATCACAAAGATAATAGTTTGTTCTATAGAGTCATACAAGACTGTTAGATTCAGTTTTGAAAAATGGTATCAACCAACTGAATAATCATCTACTGAGCAGTATTCGTCCATACAGTGTAAAAAAATACTCCTGGAGCCAGCAATTTTTGGTCTGCATCTCACTACAAAACAAACTTCAGTTGTATGAATACTTATGGATCCTCGCCCCAGTCATCTACACTCACCTATACATGAAGCTTTGGTAGTTTTCGTGACATGTATGGCCCAATTCCTCGCACAGGCCAGCATTACAATGTCTCTTAGTATGATGAATCTTGTGCTTGAGTCATTTTCTAATGTCTCTGACCCAGGTCTCCAAGTTTGGTTCATGGGGTCTTTTGCTTTAACTGTGGGAACTTTCATCTTATTGGGTGGTCGAATAGGGGACTTGTTTGGTTTAAAACTAGCATTTGTCATTGGATGGGGGTGGGTCACTATTTGGACCTTAATAACTGGGTTAACCAAGTTTACAAATAGTGTCATATTCTTCATCATAGCGCGTGCTTTTCAAGGTATTGGTTTTGCGCTTCTACTCCCATGTGCAATGGGTTTATTAGGAACCTTATATGGGCAAGGATCGAGAAAGAATTTTGTTTTTGGGTTGGTTGGAGCTAATGGGCCTCTAGGCGCTTCCATTGGGGCGCTTCTTTCCGCAGTAATCGCTCAAAATTGGGATTGGGCTTGGTCTTTTTGGTTGATGAGTATAGTTTCCTGTATTTTAGGGATTTTACTGTACTTTTATATTCCATCAAATATTCAAATTCACTTGGAGAAACCAAAGGATGCATTTCGAAAATTAGACATTTCCGGTACCATAGTTGGTGTGGGTGGATTGATTCTATTCAATTTCGTGTGGAATCAAGCCCCTATCGTTGGTTGGAGTTCACCCTATATTATTGCTCTTTTAATTCTTTCGGTCATTTTAATCGTTGGGTTCTTCTACATTGAACTTAATGTTGAAAATCCCCTTTTACCAAGAGCAGTATTCAATAAAAACATTGGATTTGTCCTCATTTGCATTTCCTTAGGATGGGGTTCCTTTGGTATATGGCAATTTTACTATTGGAATATACTATTAAACCTTCGAAATTATACTCCTATTATGGCTGGTCTTACGTATATCCCATTTTTAATTCTCGGAATAATAGCTTCCATCGCTTGTTCCTATTTGATCACAAGAACAAATCCATCATATTTGATGTCTGTGGCCTCTATTTGTTTTATGATTGGTTGTATCATGTTACTGGTAATGCCCGTACATCAATCATATTATCGTATTTCAATGGGTCTGCAAATGATCTTAGCCTGGGCAATGGATATTTCCTTTCCTGCTGCTGCTATTATACTTTCAGATTATCTTCCCTCAAAACATCAAGGTATGGCGGGTTCTTTGGTTACTACAGTGATTAATTATTCCGTTTCCATTTTCTTGGGAATTGCTTCCACAGTACAAAATGAAGCGAGCCTGGATCTATTGACTTCTTATAGAGCTGCCATTTATTTCGGAATTGGAGTTTCTGCTTTGGGAGTTATAATTTCCTGGGTATTTATAATGGTTCTGAGAACCACAAAGATTTGTTAGTGAAGTTTTTATTTACGTAGTTTGAATGATGGACAGTTAATGGTCATTATTGCTGCTCATTAAAAAGTTTTACACACTTATACTCTCCGAAGCAAGTATATTATTTATTAAATAGACAACAAGCATCATGCAATTTGGTGAAATCACAAGTGAAATATTAACGGAGTTTACGGATCATTCATTATTATTTCCGCCTTGTTCTAAACGAATAATACATTTACGATTTTTATCGTTTCCGCCTTGTCCAGAACGAATAATACTTTGACGATTTTCATCGTTTCCGCCTTGTTCTAAACGATAAACAATTTCTTCGTATATTTTCATCTGTCATCAAGAGCTCACGTTTTTCACTCTATTGGTATTTCTTGTAGCATTCCGTTGGCATTGTATTTCATTAATTATTCGTAATTTCGGCAATTAATTTCCAAGAACTGTTCTTCGGTGAAATTTCGGTATTGCCTCATCCATTAGTCTCTATACATAATTTGCTCAAGCATAAGCGTGGTGACAAGTTGAGTAGCAACTTTGCTTAAGTATCGGCTTTGACGGTTTGCCCCAGGATTCGTTACTTTAATTGTCAATCAGTTTAGCCTTTAGTGATAAGAATAAATATTTGCCAGAACTTCCACCTTGAAACGCCCTGCCTCATGGGAACACCAGGTGTGTGAATAGCAATGTTTATTACTGGATGTCATGCATATTCACTGGAGCACATGATTGCTCGTGAACAACTTCTCAAAGTATCCATACATATCAGGTGATACATAATAGGTGAGTAAAAGACAAGTGGAAGATGCAATTAATCTGTCCATGTTTTGTTAGATTCTTTCTCATATGAATTTAATGTGGAAATACATATAGAGTCATTGACTAAAAACTCACAGCAGAGTAGAAATCTATTATCGAAACAAAAACCCAGTTTAAAGTTATAAGTGGCAAACTCTGGCAATGCTTCCTCACTATAGTCATATTTTATTCCTTATATTCACTGATTTGAGTTCTGAAGGAAATGATTTTAAAAGTTAACTTAGAACTCTTTCTCAATGGACTCGTTTCCCCATCGCAGTGTCCTCATCTTTCACATTACAAAGGGTCCTTTTCGCAGCCATGATAAAAAAATGTACTGTTTGATGAGAAACGCGTTCGATATCAAGTGATGATTTCAAAGGTAGCCATGATCACTTGACAAGCTGATTTCATTTATTTACTTCCAAGGAGTTTGTTTTCCCCAGAAATCATTTCAAAAACTGTATTTTATTATCAATCACCTGAGAATTTCTGTACTTAGTTATGATCTTTATAATTAGTAATATAGATATTAGCTACGGTTTGATATGATTTGATGTACTAAGCTATGACTCAATACAAACTTGCTGAAAACTCTTAACATGCAATCATCACAATACTCGTACATGTATACGTTTCGTTTCAGTATGTCTTTGCGTATCGAAATCACGCATCGCTTGAAACCCGCGGTCTTAAATAATCAAACATGAATGAAACTACTCCAACGATCCCACAGAAACGTACCTTAAGTAGCGAGCAGGCGCTCCTGCCGAAACGAAGGCGACAATCTGAAATGAACAACGGGCCTACATCGATACCTCAACTCTCGTTACCAAACAGCTTCATAGATATAAATGCTTGCATAACTAAATATAAAAAGCCTGGGCAACCACTACACTTTGAAAAGCCTGGACAATCACTACATTTCGAAAAACCAGAAGTGAACAAAGCTTCTCCTATAAATCTCGAGAAACAAATAATAGAAGGAAAGGAAAAGATAGAAGACCTTAAAGATGAAATAAACTCAATACTTCGAGAACAACACAAGGTTAAAAGTAAAATCACGGATTCAAAGCAAACAACATCAAGTCTTGAGAGAGCCCTAGAAAGAGAAAGGGATAAATGTAAACGTGAAAAAGATCATCAAGATCAAATGTTAGCATTACAAATACAAGAATTCGAGCTAAAATTACGAAATGACTATAATGAATTGAAGTTTAATGTAAAGACTGAAATTGAAGAAGCTCGAAAATATAAGAATGAAGAGTGTTGGCCTCAAATAGATGCAATGAAGTTAGAAATGCAGAAGCTAGAGCAAGAAGTGAAGAAAGAGAAGTTATCTGTTAATGACAAAGTAAAGGCCGAAGCTGAGGCATTAAGGTTGGAGTTGGAAAAATATGTTCAAACAAAACAACAAGAAACAGACAATTTGGCTGAAGAATTCGATCGTAATGAAATTCAATTGAATAAATTAAATGAGCAAATCAATACACAGAAGAAGACCTTGGATGACAAAGCATCCCAAGTTGATTTGCTTCGTAAACATATCACACATATAGAATCAACCATGAATGATTTCCCAGCAACCAAAACTCAATATTCAAACCAGTTAAGTCTGATCGATAAATTATTGGAAGAAGCAAAAGCCAGGAAGAAAGAGGCATCGGATAAATTGGTACGAGCCAAAGACAATTATAGCATAGCAAAACAAAAGGTTGAGCATCACAACTTGCAACGTCGGATCTTGGAGAATAATATCATGGACTACCAAGGAAAAGTGCGAGTGTATGTAAATTGCAAAGAGGGGTTTTCTAAATACATTAACGACTTTGACTTTGTTGTTGATGAATTCAGCTGTTTCACCAATAGCGTCCTACTGGGAACGAACGTGTCTTTGGCTCTATGTGGAGGATTTACAAAAGACTTTGTTAACAAGTGCGTTGTTAGCGTATATGAAAAGCTAGTTGCGGCAACTTCCCAAAAACTAGACATAAGGTTTCAGTACATTTCGTTTGATGAATCCATCAATGATATGATAGGGTCCACCCAAGTGAGTATTCAAGATTTGATTGAATTAAAAACCCAAGAAATGAAATTGAATGACTCAAGTCATCTCGAGTCTTTACTATCAAAATCCCCAAAGCTCCAGTTGTACGTCATAAAAGTGGAGGTTGATGGTAAATGTAATAGTATCATGTTTTTTGACATTTCAGGCGAGTCTACTCAACAACAGGTTAAATTAATAAAGGACTTTCCCTTCATAAAAAGTCCGTTGGGTAGAATGTTTCAACACGCGTATTATAATAGTAAATGTGGCTTTGTTGGCAACGTTCAGGATGGGGGGATGATCGAAGGATTAATGCATGTGGGTGGATTGGACTGTCAGGTTTAGTACTTTTTATGTTTTACAAATTTTCAAGAACACTCTTGATAAAACGAATCAAACGACGTGATTTGCATGAATGATCAATGGAGAGCAAACAGCGATAAGAATTCCAATAATTGATTCCAAAATTATACAAAGCTATGTCAAGCATGATGTGTATTTGAATGCGCTATGGGCGGTCAAATATTCTGAAGATTTAATCTACGTCATTGGTATCTGATTAGATCTCAATCCACGTCATTGTTATCTGATTAGATTTCAATCTACGTCATTGTTATCTGATTAAATTTCAATCTACGTCATTCGTGTCTGATTGGTTGTCACAAATTCCGGCTCGACCATATGGCCTGCCCGAAAACAATGCACTTGAAACCTATGCGAGTCTCCGCTCGACGCATCCTGAAGATGAAGCTTTCATCAGGATGATAAATGTAAAGATTATTCAATATCCAACATAGAATCCATGGGTTTACCAGGTTAAAGCTCTTTTTGATCTCATGTGTGTACTTTATCTAGAAATTATAGAAGATAATATAGAAGGGCAGTGAGCCTCAATGAGCCTAGAAATTTGCAGCAGAGACGAGAAAGAGGATAATTCAGCACTGGTGGGCTCTATTTGAGGAGACATCTTATGGGTGTTTCCTACGTTTGTGAGTTCATAAAAGGCTAGATTTGTGTGATGGTCCGTTCATCCACTCCTTAGTTTACTATCCAAAAAATGACAGAAACGAATTAAAATCAATGAATGCCTCCAGAGTCGAACTCTCTCTTTGCCAAGTAGCAAAAATTATTAACGATGAAATGAAACTCTTGTAGAAATATTCGAGATTTACTTTAGTATAAAAACGCAGACAGAAATAGAGAATGTACGCGAGATTACATAGTACGTTCATTTTTTTTTTTAGAACGGGAGTTACATATAGTAGTTAAAAGTTTTAATACAGATACAGAATAAGTGGCCTCTTGAATATAGGAAAAACGGATGTGATAGGGGCAACGAGAGCTTTGCAGAATCGACAATCACAGTAAGAGATAGCCAGCAAGCGAAACTGTGATACTCTGCAAGGGCACCCGAGGATGAATATTTTATGAATATTTTGGATAATTGATGAACCAAAAAAATGAGGCAATAACCAAAAAAATGAGCCATACATGGCGATAACCTAAAAAAGATGAGCCAAAAAAATATGGCGAGAACCTAAAACCCAGCCAAAGATATGACAACCAAGCCAAATTGGTGGATTATTAAGATGATTGTGAGTAGTTGCTTAGCGAGATCCTTTTCAGTGTTTTGAAGCGTTACTAGTAAGCGGTATAATTTTATTTTCTCGAGCGAGCGAGTTGATGGTTCTTTAAAATTCACTTTGTTCAATGTAAAAATTTGTTTAATCAAAGAGAATTTCTTTAATGTAAAGATTTATTTGATCAAAGAGAATTTCTTTAATGTAAAGATTTATTTGATCAAAGAAACTTTCTTCAATGTTAAAAGTTGTTTGATCAAAAAGACTTTCTTCACTGATCGTTACATGGTTGATACCAAGTCATGCAAAACCCATTTCAATTCATCCGTCAGACCAATATGAGCGTCAGGCCTAAGAGGAACCTGAGGCTTTGTTTCATCTTTTTCCTCCTTTGTCTCAACACGATTCAAGTTACTCTCTTCCGGAGGGAGATCATAATTCAAAGTTTCAAGCAAAGCATAGTCATTTTCCAACATTATATTGGTCAATCTAAAGCTTGGTCCACAAGGTTCAATCAAATGTGGGAACATTTCAAAGGTGTTAAAGAAATCTTCAACCCCAAGAGTGATGTCTTTACTTGGATTGGACATTTCTTCATGATTGCGCTTTTTTGATTGCTCTTCCTTTGGCATCATGGATAAAAAGTCATTACTGGCATATTTGTTCTCTCTATACTTTGATACATCTATGGCACTTTCTATGATATTTTTCAAGTGTGATTCAAGACCGAGAAGAATCACTTCTAAAACCTGAGCATTAAGCATACCAGTAAGTCCATATTCTCTCATTGTCATTACTATTCTTTTAGATAAATTATCATAATCAGGTAATTCGTAGTTTTGGGTTGCGATTGGAGTGTTTATACCTTTGACAACATCTTGTTGCCATTGAACCAAATTATTAACATTTAATTGCTGCTTCTCTTTATCTTGAATCATTGGAATTTTAGGAAGTAAAGTATGTCTAGTCAATGTGATACCTGCACTTAACTTGTTTTTCTTACCTGAATCCTTGGTAATATTCTTGATTCTTCTTCTCTCTCGAATTGGTAATTCCATGATGTTTTGCTTAAACTTCTCATACTGTGAAGATTTGACTTTGTTAGATTTAGAAACTTTTTTGTTCCAAAATGATGCAACTAATTCATTTGAAAGATCTGGTGGTATATCCCTTAGCGAGTTAGCAAAGTTTACCAATAAGAGTTTATTATGAAGGTTAACCAACATGGTACTGTTTAACATTGGTTTAATCATCACAACAAACTCATTTCTTGATAGCTTCCCAATAAGAAACAAGCTTAGTGTCTCATGATACTTTTCCCAACTACCTCCTAGTTCGCCCTGAAATTTCCTAATTAGCTTCTCTAATTCGCTTCTTTTGGCTTTAATAGGAGTACTAAGGGACATCTTGGTGTTAACTATGCTTCTATAATCACTAGATCTGATAGATTGAGTGGCTATTAGTTGGGGTACTATCAAGGTCCTGTTTTTTTTTCTTTGTCGAGGAGCGAGTACAACCACTCTACTGCGACCTGACTGCGAAGTATGAGTTGAGTGGATGTTTAATGAAGGAGTGTTGATTAGAGCTAATTAAATGACGAGTTGTTGATTGTTTATGATCAACTTTCTTTATTTACAAGTACTTTCTAGTTCAGTTTTGTCTATGGTTGGTAGATTACGCGTTCGTTCACTACAAAATTCATTTCCAGCAAATCTGAAAAATTGTTCTTTTTGGTATTTGGTTGGTCAGTATAAGTAACACATGGGTAATCTTGGAATTTGGTGATACTTTTCATTGGTAAAGCTAATCATTGATAACCGTCTTCAATGGATAATCATTGGTAAGAGAATAACGGACAACCGCAGTGTGGAACAAATCTTTCGGAATATGAGAGTTGTAGAATGAATCAGAGATTTTACAAGCATCAAAGTTTATACCGAAATTGGTAAATTCAAGTGCTGATTTATATTGAGCCAGGATAAATACGAGATAGATCCTTAGAAGTTTCCTTCATGCGTGAGTTTATTGTATATACATACCGAGTCGTCCTGCACGTATGTGTAGGGTATCGACTGGTGAGTATTGTATGCTCATCCTACCAAAATTATAGTGATAATCTATACTTTTCCATCTTTATTTGATTATTGCAATCATAGTTTATTCTTTTGGATATGCATCAATTTCATCCAGCAACACTCCAAATGTTAAAGTAATTGCAACCAAGAAAATGCATTTAACGAAAGCTCTACTGAGCACATACCAAGTTGATTATTTGGACAAATACTCAAATATGCTTTGCCCATACTTTGATACGTTCTTGATCGTTCAAAAGATATATTGCATTATATACTTAAAAATGGCTTCATTGAATATTCTGTGTTGGGACCTTTTGAATTTTTTGATAAACTTTTTGTAATGTTGAGACCAATTTCGGCAATTATTCGATAATTTGCACCCAAAACAGCGTGGAGGACAAGTCGTTTTTAGTCCAATCCATGAAGCACCGAAGCAGCATTAGCATTTTGGCAATCCTTAAATATAGTGTTTTGAACAAACTTGAAACTATATTACGATGGTGTCAACGAAAGAGGTGGTTCCTGATTGAGTGCTAACTAACGAATAGTGTTGCGAAGCAGTACTATGAGTGCTTGATACGCACTCACGCACTCACGCACTCTCGCACTGGCACTGGCACTGGCACTGGCACTCACTCACTCAAATTAAACTACTGTGTTTGTGAGGGCTTTCGCTTGTGTATTCTTCCCAAAGTATTTAGCGAGATTCCCCTGCATTTCCTCTTAGTACAAATCAAATCTTACACTAATATCTATCAAAATTGAACATGAGCTGCTTCATTAACACTTTAAACTTCATCTTGGCTGTGTTATCTGCTGCTCAGCGCTACTTAAAGAACATATAGGTGATACTACTTTTGAAATATCAACCAAAGAGAAATCTCTTGAATAGAATTTTGGTAAAATGAATCAAGTAATACAAATACTCTTCACAATACTTGATTGCCCAACAAGGATTTCTTGCTCAACAGCAACCCTACTTGGTAAAATCCATCACTTCTTCCTTCACTCGAATGTTCATAGAACAATAGACCAATTTTGTGATCTGTTAAAATATTTTTGTGTATCATCACAACCCTGCTTAACACGAGCCCTGTGCCATGCTAGAGAGCTTCGTTATCGATAGCTCGTATTGATAGAGACATGCCTCGGATGATAGAAGAGTACCCATATATGGGTATATAAGTTTTACATTTAATTTCATGATCGGAAACTTTCTCGGGATCACTAAGAAACGTGGAAAGTGTCTGACGCCTTGATGCTCGCTGTTTAAGCGTCCCTGAAACTTTTCTTGCTTGCTGTTACCTACATAAAATATTTGACAGTAAATATGAGTGAACATTATTCTCTGTACAACATGAGCAACCGTGTGACGAGAGAAGAAAAGCGTTTACAGAACCCGGAATACCGTAAATGGGGGCCATACTTGGGAGAACGTCAATGGGCAACTGTTAGAGAAGATTATTCTCATGATGGTGATGCCTGGTCGGACTTTCCTTTTGAGCATTCAAGGAGTCGTGCTTATCGTTGGGGAGAAGATGGGTTAGCAGGTGTTAGTGATGACCGTCAATTGATTTGCTTCTCACTTGTTTTATGGAATGAACA